>JAOEHI010053323.1:0-22106 GCA_025447815.1 Percopsis transmontana | reverse complement strand
ACATGTGGTTTTTTTTGGCCTAAACAAATTGTTACTTTCCCTCTTTAAAATCTTTAAAAAAATCACCTCATTGGTTTTCCAACCCACGTAAAAGCTTCCCCCCCCCCCCCCCCAAACAAAGTGCTGAAATAACGAATGAACTGATAAATCAGTTTCCCCAGTGAGGTCAGGCACTGGTTGTGCTCACAAACAGTAATGTAAGTAGAGGTAAGCCTGGTAGAGGAAGTGCGTTGTCAGCAGTGAGGGTGTCTTCACTCAAATCTTCTGAACTCCAGTCAGCATTGCATAAATCACATGAGAAAGGGTTTGGGGCGGGGGTTTCATTCCGAGAAATGTGTCCCTGGTTTTGACTTACTGGAACTCCACAAAAAACTTTGCTGGTCAGTTTTCGGACATTGAATCCATTTTATGGATTACAGTTAAATCACAGGTAATTTTAGCTTAAGGTTTGTGCTGTTTAACAGTTTTTAAATCTCTTAGTGGCCTACTAAAGCCCTAAATATGTGTGACTGATGACTAAGTTAATGTCCCGATGTTGTGTTCTAGGGTATTTTTCCAGGCAGCCTGTGATGTCCCTGAACCTGAGGAGAAGTTTAACGTGGATGAATACTCAGACATGGTGACCCTCAGCAAGCCAGTCATCTATATCTCCATCGAAGAAATCATCAACACCCACTCGGTAAACATCCAGACCTCTTCCCAAACTAGATTGGGTGGGATCGACCTCAATCCTATTGGTTGTCCGTTAACATTGCAGTCCAGGGCATCAATCAGACATCATATAAAAGAAGCGCACAATCTGCATGAATCTCATCTGAATCTCTAGAAAACAATCCTATATCGGTTACCCAGTGATATTTGTCCCCATCTTATTGTCTGTTTGCTTGTTATTAGGCTATAATCAAGGCATGATTAGACTGGTCAACCACACATCATGTGATCTTCCATGGAATTAGAGTCTTTCTCACCCCTTGTGCATGACTATATAACTGTTATCACGCCTTTCTATGTCATAGCAAATGCCCATGTCACCTCTCTTTCAAAGGTCTTTTGTTTCCTGTTGTGTTGCTCATCTTTTCCCCAAACCCTTGTGTTGTGGCATGAAGATAAGCGGGCAGCAGTGGACATGAGAAGTCATTAGTGTCTCTACACTGGGCTCGTTGGCGAGGACGTGCCCTCTGCTAGATGACCCCTGACCTTTCACTCAACAATATGTGTTTTTCTGAAATAATCATGTATCTTGTCTGTCCTCTCAATTCATTTCCATGAAATGGAAGATTTAAATGAAAATGCTAGTTTTCCGTCTAGTATAGCTTTGTGTCCTTGCTGCAAATCCATGGAGAGAAGCGGCTGGGAAATTAATAGTTTCACAGCAGAGCTCTTTTTATTCCACTCTGCGGGGTCAACAGTGTTGCTTCTACTACTTAGTAACTATCTTTCTTGTGAATAGGGCTTTTATCTGTGACGTGTATCCCGGGAATTGCTTAGTTTATATAGTGATCAGAGTGTTTCTACCTAGGTGCTATGTGTTTATCGCCCTAACATGCATCATCGCCTGTTGATTTAGCTGCTGTTGGAACACCTGGAGGCGATTTCTCCTGAACGCAGTGAGCTTCTGCACGAGCTTCTGCAGGACCTGGGAGACGCCCCCGATGTGGAGGCACTACTCGGTATGCGCACACATGCACACACACAGGTTTATTTTTAGTACAGTATTTCTGAAATGTCATTTAAAGTGGCTGGATCTACTGTAGTATCATTATACATTGTGGTAAGTATTTTAAAGTTTATTTAAAGTGACTATTTCACCATGTCATGTAATGCATAATACCTGAGAAGAATTAGCATTTTTGTCTCTGAAATTCCTCACCACATGCAAAAAAAGCCACATGCTCCCATTATTGTGTGAGTGTTGCAGGAACCTACCTTTCATCGTTCTGCCAAATTATACACACTACTCCTTTAAGAACCTGCCGGCACCTGGGCGGTGTTTTTTCCCAGGACGGCATTGCATTGGAACTGGGACCCAGCTTTAAAGTCTCACTGGCATCTGTGCTGTATAATTCCAGGCGAGGGAGCTGTAGACCCCAACGACCCCAACAAAGAGAGCACCCTGAGCCAGCTGGCCAAGACGGAGATCTCCCTCACCTTAACCAGCAAATTTGAGCTTCTGGAGGGCGATGACAGGGACATGAAGACTCTCATGACCAAGTAAGCTAGCTGATGAATGCACCTGGGGAGAAGTGTCAAATACCCTATTGTGCTGCTTTCACGTTTCAAGTGTTAAAATCCTTCAGCGCTGGCAAAGCCATTGTTTTGCTGTGCGTGTACAGTGTTTGCCCCTTTCTCATCACAGCACTGTCCTAGACAGCGCCTTTTGAAAGCGTAGCCAATAACCTTACAGCATGTTGCATACATACAGCATGTAATTGGGAGATAAACTGATGGAGAAGCTATTTGTTTGCTTTGACAAGTTGAATAAAAGTACATTGCAATGGTATTACATTCTTATGAAAAGGTAAAAAGCAGCATGCAAAGCTGCATTTTTCTTTAATGTTACGCCTGTATTACAGCTCTGCGCCCTCCTGTGAAGACGGCACTAAAACACTTTAACACATTGAAAGCACCTTTAGAAATGGACAGTATTCTATATGTTGATGTGTTATTCTTCTGGTTTTAATCTGATTAAGTGGTGAAACAGCATTCCATTGAAAGCCGTCACACTGAAGCACGCTTATTCAGAAGCACTGACTGTAGAACCCTCAGTATACCGTAGAAACCTAGTAATCAGTAAGAGAGAGCCGAGGATTTGAAACAATTATGCATGTGTAGTAGTCCCCAGCAACAACCTAAAAATTTTATGTGACGCAATACTCGCCCTTTTGGACGCAGGCACTAAGTTTTAGTGGCTATCACTCAGTGGCACATCTGTTGCGTTTCCTGCCACTCTATCATTTCCTGTCCGAGCAGGAAGAGGGTTTTAGTGGTCAGGGTTATCTTTAATATAACGATGTTCACGTGGACCAGCCCTTTAGTAAAACCGTCTGGATTGGAAATATGGCCCCTTCCTCTGCTGACATGTATGATACAATAAATGTCTGTAACATAACCTAAGAGTTGTGTTTGGTAGGGAAATATACACGCATCACGTCAGTACTCGGCTCTGCACAACTCATTTCTTCTATTTCAAAACGATATAGGTAGTCATACTTTTTAACCTTTTCATAACCACTCACATTACTGTTCTATATAGAAAATGCTTTTTATTTGAAACTCAGAGAGCTGAGTGTCTGTCTCTACTCCTCCCTGTACAGCTTTCCTTGGTATACACACCATACTCTACTCTTCCCCTTCCATGTGCACAGTTGTGTTTCAAACATAATCCATGGGCTGGGGCAGGAATTTGGGTTTTTCAATTTAAAAGGATGATGTCCATCATGCAGCAACAAAGAAAAACCCTATTCCACTTTTGTGTGTGTGGCAGGACTAAGAAGCTAATTGTGGATGTGGTTCACATCCAGCCTGGAGAGACGCTGCCGCAGACGTTGGAGACACCAGCCTCGCCCACACAGGTACAGTTATAAGACACATTATTTCCTTTTTCATCTATGTAAACTACAAATGCATTTTTCCTGTGTGTGTGTGTGCGTGTGTGTGTGTGTGTTCTGGAACGTTTTAACTGCCTGGTGTTTTTGGCTTCTCAAGGAGGCGGAGCACGCTAAGATCGTGGAACAACGCGCCACGCAGGACGCCCAGACGCCGGAGGGTCTGAAGACCAACCAGGCGGCGCTGGAGGACGGCCAGCTGCCTCTAGAGCAGAAAAAGCGGAAGATCCTCAGGAACCTGCGCACACTGGAGCAGGCGGGCCTCGTTACCGCCACTAACAAGTACCAGGACCTCATTAATGACATATCGAAGGTACTAACAGAACCTTCCCTTGGCCATCTACGGTCTCATTCTGCTGACTCATCAGCTTCAATCAAATGTTTTTATATTTGAATGAAGGAGGGGGAAAAGTCCAATAGAGGTCTTCCTGTCTGTTAAACCTAATAAGCCATTCATTGTCGGAACAGAATGTTCCAACATAGTATTCTCCTGAAGCGAGCTTACCTGACCCAATCTGAGGCAGGCAAGAATGCTCAAATGCGTTAGTGTGCCACTGCCGACATGGCTCTTTAAGCGTCCTTTGTCCGACAAATAAAAAAGGGCATCAACGTTTAACAGAAAGAATACGTGCCGTGTGCCTTTCTTCCATTCTTCAACCATTCCAGACCTCCTCATATCAACAAACAGTTGTTTCTGTTTGTTTACGTCGTAGGACATCCGCTATCAGAGACGGTACAGACAGAGGAGAAAGGCAGAGCTGGTGAAGCTTCAGCAGACACTTGCAGCACTCAACTCCAAGACAGCCTTTTACCAAGATCAGATGAACTATTATGACACGTACATCAAGACCTGCCTGGATAACCTCAACAGGAAGTATGTAACAACTTCATCTGCATTACCGTGTGAGGGGGGGAGTTAATATCTGTACTGTATACTCTGTGTTGTTGTTTCTCATAAAAACATTTAAAAATAATAAAACAAAGGTGTTGGTCTTTGACACCCACTTTGAGAAACAATGGTATAGCTGTACACATTTCTTTCTATTGTGTTTTCAGGAATTCCCGTAAGTCCATCAAACTAGACAGCAAAGGGGAGGAGAGGGGAAGTAAGAAATGGAAGCAGGCTTCTCTGAAATACACGGCTGCCAGGCTGCATGAGAAGGGAGTCATCCTGGAGATAGAGGGGCTGCAAACCAACCAGTGAGTCTAGCCAATAGCTACAGAGAAGGTTGCTTACCACCGGATTTCACTGTGTACAAGCATACACAAGGCCAAGATGCATTTAAACATACACTATATTTAGAACAATTACCATGGTAACTGAGGGAATTTATTTGAATCCCAATGGTCCTAATTGATTTTTTTTCTCCGAACATTGAATGTAGGATGCCTTTTTAAAAGTAAAAACTAAATACTGTTACGTTTTTTAGTTGACAAAGGTGAACATTTTTTCCAAATACCAATAGTGCAAAAATCAACTAATAGAATTTTGTCTTCCTGTGTTATCATCGTGCTGTCCTTTTGCCCTCTCAGGTTTAAAAATGTCATGTTTGACATCTCACCCAGTGAGGAAGTTGGAGACTTTGAGGTGAAGGCCAAGTTTATGGGCGTTGAAATGGAAAAGGTCCAGCTTCATTTCCAGGTATGGCCTCACTCTGTATTCACAGATATCTCATCTGCCAAACAAACCAGCTTGATTTCTCTTCCCATGAACCATGAATCCCCTTTGAATATATGTTTTATACTTTTACTTGAATTTCCTTCTCAAACCGGCAGATTAGTACATACTGAATCTACGAGGAATAAATGTGTGTACGCGGTTTCTTGGCTCAGTGTGTTAATATTTGTGTCTCTAGGATCTTCTGCAGCTGCAGTATGAAGGCGTGTCCGTCATGAAGATGTTTGACAAGGCTAAGGTGAACGTCAACCTGCTAATCTTCCTCCTTAACAAGAAGTTCTATGGAAAGTAAAGAAGGACAAACGGCATGAAGTTAAATGGAAAAGATAAAGAAGAGCCCAGGATGGAAGGATGTTTATGGAGGGATTATGCTTCCTGGGTTTTGTCCCTGACATGCCTGGCCTCTTTACTGTACTTTACTGTACCCGCTCCCTAATACCTTCAATTACTCACTGTAAGTTGAGTTTGGATAAAAGTGTCTGGTGAATGACTGAATTATAGGGAGAAAATTGCAATTGTCTAACAGACAATATATATATATTATTTTACCCAATATCACAACAATCTTAGGACCGTTGAGAGGATTTCCAGTGTCACCGAATACTGATTTAGATGAATCGCCTTAAACTAAAGTGAAGCATTTTGACTTTGTTTCTTGTATTGTCTGATTACAATTATTTGTTCTGCTTGTTTGTTTATATTCGGTTTTCCCACAGGGTGATTGTAAATTGAATATATTTTTAAGAATTATATTGTAATGGCGTGTGTGTGTGTGTATATATAAATAGGTAGAAGATACTCAGAAACACATTCTCATTGTTTTATTTACTTGAAATAACTTTGTAGTACTGCTTTGTAGCAGTACTACAAGCTTTGTAGTAATGCAATATATGAATAGAGGGGTGTTTTGCAACCTAGTAGGGTCCTTACTGCTAGTATCATAGTCTGTCCCTTTTTCTGTACCTTTTTTGATTCTTAAAATGTATACAAAAAATTCTTTTTAAAAGATAAAATGTTATCAAAGTAAATGAAATATTTTAATGCTTTAATGATGTGTTTAATAAATGACACATGGATAATTTGTGCCAACTTATGTGTATGCCTATATACTGTAGTTGTTTATATTTAGAATTGTTACTATTTTTCGGTTAAAAAGAAAATTATGTATTTTATGTAAAGCCGGTTTTCATTTAGGCTACACTAGCCTATAGCATATGTTGGAGTCATTATTACATCAATTAGGCTACCAAAAAAGTTTTTTCGGATGGGGAGGAGTGTCTTGCACTGTTTAGAAAGTCTATGTCTAGCATACATTTCAGTGTAGTTTTTGGAGCAACCAGATCATCCCAAGACAGCTGGCACATTTTTGAATTTTCAATAAAACAATATTTCCTAGACATGGTTTACTCAATAGTGTTGTTGGCTATATTTTCTCTTCAAAGTTCGGCATTTTTACACAACAATGGTAAGTTGGATGCACAATTTTTAACTCATTCGATTTCTGGTCATTTTAATTAGAAAAACATTTAGCCTACCTAAACCTGTTTATTGTTTACCTGTACACATTATTAGCGTGCTATGTATTAATGATAAGGCTAACGATTTAAGAAATAATCTTCGCGTTACTAAGCTGCTTTTTGGCAGCCACTGCTTTTACACCGTTTTTGGACACGGCCTGTAACAGAGAGCCCGTTACGAGGATATCAATCTGGAACACCAGAACTAACAAAAGAAATAAATACAAATAAAAGACTAATAATTGCTGCTAATAATTACATTTGTATGTTATCCACAAGTTTAGGCTTATCAGACAATTCAGATCATGATTGAATAAGGTTTTTGAATAATATATCAGTTACTTTTGTTGCTATAATGCAGTGGACCAAGTAAGCATAATGTGAATACTGTCATGTATATGGCATTGTCTCATAGGCTCAGGACCCCATCTGAGGACATTTTCTGCTCACTTTGACATGGTGACTGATGATCCAGTAGACTACCTTGACCTGTCTGTGCTGGACGATAAGGACTCTGGCTCAGGGATGGAGCAGGACCCAGTGAAAAAGCACCACGGGCCCCACCATCCTCCCAAGAAGCGCTACCGTGTCTCAGCTGAAGTTCGAGACTTCCTCCAGGGTCGCTTGGCGACAGCCTTCGTCCCGACCGTTTACACCTTGGTCTTCGTCATCAGCGTGCCCCTCAACCTCGTCGCCGTGGTGATGTTCGTCCGTCGCATCCGCCCCAGGAAGCCGGCGGTGATCTACATGCTGAATCTGGCCTGCGCGGACCTCTTGTTCGCGCTGGTCCTCCCTTTCAAGATTGCCTACCATTACCACGGCAACAACTGGATCTACGGCTCCTTCATGTGCAGGGTGGTCACAGCGGCCTTCTACTGCAACATGTACTGCTCCGTGCTCCTCATGATGTGCATCAGCGTCGACCGCTTCCTGGCCGTGGTCTACCCTATGGACTCTCTGACGTGGCGCAGCCCCGGCACGGCCTCCGCGCTGTGCTCCGCCACGTGGCTGCTGGCCCTGGCCGGGGTGGCCCCGCTGTTCATGTCGGGCCAGACCCTCCACCTGCCAGACCTGGGCATCACCACCTGCCACGACGTGCAGGACGCGGACAAGCTGCAGGCCTACTACGTCTACTTCTTCCCCGTCTACTGCTCCGTCTTCTTCTTCGTCCCCCTGGTGTTCACCGCCGCGTGCTACGCCCGCATCGTCCAGGCGCTGGCGGCCGCCAACGTGGAGAACCGCTCCAGGAAGACCCGGGCGGTGGTGATGGCCGTGGCGGTGCTGGTGGTGTTCGTGGCCTGCTTCACCCCGGCCAACGTCATCCTGATGGCGCACTACGTGCAGCTGGCCCGCAGCGGGAGCGACAGCTCCTACCCGGCCTACCTGCTCTCCATGTGCGTGGGAAGCCTCAGCTGCTGTCTGGACCCCGTCATCTATTACTTCGGCTCGTCCCAGTGCCAGAGGCAGGTGGCGGCGCTGCTGGGGTGCGGGGCTCCGCCGGGAGCCGAGGGCAGCTCTCAGACGGGCAGCACTAGAACCAGCGGGCGGGCAGACAGCACCAAGTCTAGCAGGATGGAGAGTCTCCAGAGCACCCTGGGGAGCCATTACAGAAAGCTGGTGTCCTAAGCCCACGTGCTGGTAGCCCGGTGCTGTGCAAGGGTTGGTCCATTTTGCCAAGAAGCCATACATGTATGAAGAGATTCAGGGGGGATTAAAATACAACTGTTTTGATTCTCTGAAATTCTGTGCAGACACGGTTTGAGGGGTTTTACTATGGAGATGGACTATACAGTATCTAGTGAATGTGCATGCTGTTATTTGCACTTATGAATTAATGTTTTTTTTTTTATCACAGTTCACACCATTGTTATGGATCATTAGCTGATTGTTATTCTCTAGCACAAAGTAATGGGTCAGTCTCCCAGAAAAGGGATTAAGCCTAGACTAAAGACACATTTCAATGGGGAAATCCCCATTGTCCCTGTCTGGGAAACCGGCCCAATATACTGTACCCTAAACACAGCATGAAACTCAGTATGGTCCAACTTTACAACCAGGTTTGGCATCATTTTTTATTGGAATTATACTGTAGCAACAATACCTTTTACAATATTGTTTTATTCTTAAGAAAAACAGATTGCTAAATAACCATCACTTAATAGTCATTGAGCATTTTCATTTCTTAGATGCTTGTTTCAGAATGCATTACACATGCATGTAATATAGTAATATATTGCTATTTACTTGGTTTACTAAGGCTCATGATCTGACACATATCATATTAAAGTTTCATACACATGACTATTTCTTTGCTTTATGCAAGCATTCACGCATTCTCAGCCTCTGTTTGGGTCTTGCTTTCCTTGTCTGGGCAAAGCTCTGGATAGAGGTAAAAAGAGTAAAATAAGATCCAAATAAATGTACTGTAATTAATGTGTTAATGTACATATACTAGTCATGGTATCGAGATATCTGTTCTTTATTTGCCATTCTAATTGTGTGCCTAAATGCTCATATTCCAGTCGTCTGTGAGGGAATGTGTAATTAGACAATATCACCACCATGTGGTTACTTGTGTAACTTCTGTGTCCTGAGGTTAGAAGGCTATACAGTAGATTGTGTCATAAAAAAATAAAATAAAGCAATGCTTTGCTACAGGGTAAAAATCATAATGAAGAACAGAGAGATGAAAATATGATTACTAACCTGTTTTGCCATCATAACTATGAATGTCCTCAGGGAAGTTCAAACATCTGACCTGTTTCTTAAAAATGTCAACTTCTGTGGAATCAATTTTCCCCGTCCTCGCTGAAATGGATTGATAAAACCCTCAATAATGATGCAGTTTATAAGTGAACATTTTCGACATTGATTGCTCATATAAATACTGTAAGTATTTGACTGTGATAAGAGTTAAACTTACTAAACAGCAGGATATACCTCCCAGTGACATCCCCATTCCGGAAAGTGTCCGTCCACAACAGACAGTTAGTGCAGGTTTGTAGAATATGCCCTTTGTGGTCTGATAAATTCTCTAAAAAAAAACAGTTACATTATCCATTATAAAAAATAACTGTATGGCTATTTGTTGTGTTTTTTCCCACCGTTTCAATGTAGTCAGAAGATTTAATCATCTGTTAATATTATGACAACTACTGCATATAATACAGATTATGAATACACATACTGTTCACTTACTCCGAAACATAGTAGCAATTCCCGAGACTGTTGCATTTACCTCACCGAAGATGCATCGATTACTAAGAAACACGATGAACACATAAACATAAGAGGATTCAGTTACCACAGGTTGGAGTTGGGTGTTTCTATATAAATTAGGAAATATAGGTTTCTGTCCTAACATACAGTACAATAAAGTATTTTTTCACACTTAATAAAGTCCAGGAAAGTAGAAGACTTACAAGCAGTAATCACCCCATTGTAAAGCCACTGTTTGGCTGTCAGAAATGGAAGACAGCTGTATCCAGGAGCTTTTTAGTGAAGCCAGTGCCTTGTGGTAAGGCTGAGGGTCACCGGACCCCATCACATACACCCATCTTCCAAATACCTATGCACAATAAAATATTACTATTACTTTTACTCACAGTAACATTTTCAGAACCATTTATTACTTAATACAAATTGTGAACGTATAATTTAGAAAAAAATAGACAAAAGTATAATGATATACTTTAATGATCCTCAAATATCTAAAGGTTGTCATCATAGAACATTTAAAGTGCTTACCTGGCTGGGGTCATCTGGCATATAAGGTTTGACCAAGTCCTGACAGTCAGGTGCTAATGCAGCACTGAGGCCAGTTAGAGCCAAGAGTGATACAACATATACAGCCATCTTTAGAGAGGAAAACAAGAAGCTATGGAGACAGAGTGAAGGACCAGAGGCACTGTGGAGGATATTGCAGAAGACACACCAGAAATCCTCCAAAGCTGAATTGTTTTCCCCTCCAGATTTTTTTTTTGCCAAAAAGTTGGTGTGGAGGCGAGAAGGGGGTAGATTGTTTTGTTTGTGCGAAACTGCCCCCAGGGAGTCCTTTTAATGGTCTTGCATGCACATTTCTTTTCATTCGCTGATGAATGGCTGTCTCCTGTCTTAATGCTGTTCTACTTGAATGAACTCAGACATAATGACGGTCTTGTCTGTGGTTGTGAAGGAGTTTGGAACAAGTTAAACTGTTAGACTCTCCTGGTAATGATACTTTGGTAATGGGAAGGTCTGAAGGGGAGCGTTTTGTTATTTGATATTTGTTATTTGTGAAGCATGAATCAGTGTCTTAAGCCTGGAATCTACAAATTGCTTGAAAAATATATTACTAGATCCAATTAAAACACATTTAACAGAGTGCAACACAACAGATTTGTGTATATATGTTTTAATTGAATTCGAAACTGTAAACTACATTCACAATCACAAGTATCCCAACAATTGTGCCTACTTTTACATGAAAGATTCCACTTTTTACAGTCACTTTCTTTAAAAAAACAATGCCACAAGCTATCACGTTTCAGTCCAATTCAACAAGCAGTACATTCACTGACTGAAACATGACAATACACTAACGAAGACTGCATTTTAATCAACAGAACTACAGACCATATTTTACTACTCATAGCTTACCATAGTGCAACGCTATTATGCATTTGTTAAAACAAACTTTGTTGTGATGCGTCGTAGCAATTCAAAGGGCCAATGACATTACTGCTCAGTAGTTGTTGAATTCTCTGTAGTCTTTCTATCATCAGCACAAAGGTCTAAAAAGATAAGACATATATAAAATAGGGAAGGGGGGGCATAGAAAATCTATTTTAATCAACTGAATGTTAATAAATGATAAATGCCCATTAACTAGAACATTGTCTGACCTGTGCTTCCAAAGTGATATTCAGGTAGGAAGTTGAGACACTCCGCTTGCTTTTTAAAGGTTTCTAATTCAGAAGCCTCCAGTTTTCCAGTCCTGGCTGTAGGGAGCGAAATGAGATTGGGAGTGTAATCAGAAATAAGAAGGGGAAGTGAAAGACAGTTAACAGTTATGAAGTCTAAGTGATACAATCTAATCCATACAATCCAATGTGCATGGCATAGTAGAAGAGAATGACCAGGCCTAATGATGAAGGTAAAGGGATGGTACTCACTGAAAAGGAAGAGGTATCTGCCCTTGGTTTCTCCATCAGTTAGGACGGTGGTGTCTTCAGACAGCAAGCAGTCAGAGCACGTCTCATAATACTTCCCGTCGTGATATGAAGTGTGACCATTTATGTTAACTAGAAAATATTAGAATAAAGTAGCCAGACAAATGGATCCACATGTAAAAACATAAACAGAAGTTAAAAAAAAGAAAAAAAAGAAAAAAAAGGAAAGATTTATCTTTAGATTTAGATAATTGTTTCACCGCACACATTTGCACATTTTTATAGAGACTTTGCATGAAAGGGATTAGTGATACTGTATAAAATATGGCAACTCAAAGTGTAATAAACTAAACTCATTTTCATTGATCAGTTTCATTTATCATACGTACAATTGGTGTGACTGGTCATTCCTGAGACAGTGGCATTGGCAAGACCCTGGAGGCATTGGTCCCCTTTTCTTTCAAACAAAAAGAAACCACAATAAAGCGTCAGATTTTATGTGTCTACAATATATTATACAATACAATTTATATATATATATCAAAGTCCTCATAATTAAAGCCATCAGGAATATCAATGTCTTACAGGCGGTCTGCCCAGTAGATGGTTATGACTCCGCTGTCTGATGAGTCCGACAGCTCCACCCAGGAACTCTGAACTGACTCCAGGTCAGTCTTAAAGCCAGGATGGTCCCAAGACGCCACATGGAGCACCCACTTCCCATAGATCTGCATGAGATGTAGATGAGCGAAGGAACCATTCAAGTCATTGTAACTTTTAGAGGCACATTGTGTCCATTAGTCCTTCCAGTCTTCATTGTCTCTGTCTCGCTGTCCACTACTTACCCACTACTCTATCCAATTCATTTCTTTGCTTCTCTGCAAAGAACATACTGTTGTAGCTCAAGAGAAAATGTGTTACTTTTTTCTGCTAAACTAAAGGAACAAATAGTATTATTGGGTGCTTCTTCGAGTAACATTTATTAACAGTTAACAGTTTTAAACATATTAAGTTACGGAATTAAAGTAATTTTGCATTTGCATTTACTATTGTAAAATCCATTTAAAAGCCTACAATTACATTTACCATAACTTTCAAGCTTACGTTGGAAAAACTAAACCAAAAACAACGAACCCCAATACATAAATGTACTAGAATAAATAAAATATCATTAGCATTCTCTAAGATAGCACGGATACTTACAGGGCTGTGGCTGTCCAGCACCAGCGGTTTAACCAGCTCGGTACAGTTGGATTCAGCTGCAGCACCCAGGGTGGTGAGAGCTAGCAGGACTACAACCAACTGTGCAGCCATGACTTGAGAGTGTGTGCAGTCAGAGACCAGCACTATGATCTTTACAAAATCAGCGGTCAGCATCCTCAAAGGCAACAGAGGAGGTGTTGCGTAACACAGGGGGTTGGGCCTCACGCACTCACGCATAACAAGCAAAACACATAGCCTACTGTACAAAACTGAAACACACAACGCAGAAATATAAATGTACTTTCATAATAGTTTGGTTCCCTCAAACTGAAGATAAGATGGCAGGGACTAATCTACACACACACACACAAACACACACACTTTTAGTACTGCAACTCCTTTCCTGGTAGAAGGAACAGCACCTATTCACGTGCACTCAGAAGGTTCTGTTGTTGTGTGGCAGACTATTATGTAACACACTGGCTGCTCACAAGGAAAAAGACCCCTGCATCTTTCAATATGTGAATAGCTCCCAAGGGCTACACACACACACTCACTCTCTCTCTCTGTCTTACATCCCTCCCCCCATCCCATTTCTGTCCTGAAAAACACCCAGATCGTGAGAAAAAGAAGTTAGAAAGACACATTGTTCTTCATCTTCAGGGAAACTCACCACACTGTGGTGAGTTTCTCACAATAATACATTTGGCCCATCCTTCAGCTTGACTAATTATATTTAGTCATCAACCACTTCATGGCTAAATAGAAAATAAGGTCACCTCAGCCTATCCCTTTAAGTACAGTCCAAGTCACTAAAGAGGTTCCTGCTTTGACTTGTGTTCTCAGGGGTCACCGTCAAGGTTTCGTCGGTCCAAAGAAGGCAGTCAGGCCAGGTCTCCAGGTATTTCCCTTCATGGACAGTACTGATGCATCGTAACTGGGAGGCATGCCACGTATCAGTTTAAATGGAGCGTCTTGTTTTATGGCCACTGTTTTCTGCTAAAGGAACACATTATTATTGGTGCGCCTTCAAGTAACATTTATTTAACAGTAACATATTGAGTAACAGAATAAAACTATTTTTGTAACTATTGTTAAATCCAGTAATTAAAATTACATTTACAGAATATGAAGTACACCAATTTTACTTATAGGTCATGTTTAGAATTTCTGAGACGTTCCATAAATATATTTTTCATCTCTGGCAAAGAAATACATACAAATTAGGACAGATGGATTTTTGTCAAGTTGGCTTTCTACAGTAAATATTATCAGGGGTCTTACATTTTGTCTCCCCATTGCATGGTCTTACCATCACGAGCAGATGTTAATTCAATCCAGGAGCTGTTAATAGTTTCAAACCCTTTCACAGGAGCTTCATTATCCGACATCCCAATGAAGAGGATTCATTTTCCATAAAGCTAATCACAAACTGTATGTTTTCAAGGAGGTAGAACTATTTTGTTATTTTCCTCATACTGTACATAGGCCTACAGTGGCACAGAGGATGTCAGTGGTGCTGAATGTCATTAATCAAACAGACATGCTTCTTATATATTAAAATATAAAAGCTCAGGAAAGTTTGAGTGAGATGCAGCACTCAGGGAGGTGAGAGCCATCAGAACTAGAACCAGTCTAACAGCCATGGTTGGAAAGACAGGTCGGAGAAAGAAACACTGTGGATGTCTTACAAATTGTCTTACATCAAGCTCACATAAATCTGTGTGTATGTGTTGAAAATAGGCATTTGTTTGGAGAAAAATAGGAGGGATAATATCAGAGGAGAGAGGGGGGTGGTAGGCCTATTGCTGCTAGGAGATGAAGAATATGATTTAAAACTAACTCTTGCACACAAATGAGCCCCCTTCTGGCAACCAAAATACAACCAAGAATTACAGTACAGCTGTGTATCAAAGTACTATCACAGGTAATTCCCTTACAGACCTAATCTGAGTTGACCATGGACTCGCTAAATCACAACTTTATAAGAGATAAGAGTCTTTTGCAAAGACCTTAAAACACACACACACACATTCTACACAAATAGACAAATGTGACAATATATACAGGCTTCACTAATAAGAGTTGACACTTGAATTAAGGGAAGAGAAGCTTTTTATACCAGCATATTCAAAATCCATGTAGTACTTCTCAGCATATTTACAAAAAACATAGTACAAGGTACAAATTAAAAAGAGAGATAATGAAAACATCACAAATGTAGTCTCACATACTGCAACAAAACAGGAAAAAATGAGCAAATTTACAAATGCAAGTAGTTGTGTGTGCACTATGGCTTCAAACTAACAAGTAAACACAATCTCTGTTTGGTTGTGATGCTGTGGCCACACCTCTCTTATCCTATTTCTTTCTTATAAATAATAATAATAGTAATAATAATATCAAATAGGCTACACATATAAGACAGAGTTACATTGTGAACTGTACACTTTGCTGCAACTGAATAAAGGAAAATGTTAACAAGCATAATTTATACATAATAATACATCTTGGGCAGTGAAAAAGATTTAAAACATTGTTAAAAACAAAGCAATTTTACCTCCCTACACCAACTAACTCTTCAAAATCACAATGAGATCACAGTTTATCCGGATGACAATAAATTAGGAGCACAAGACCAGTATGTACTTGTGGTGTAATGGCTACCTCTCTCTTTCTGTTTATACACCACAGTTAGTGGTGTATGGCGTGCTACAGTATATGTTATATAATATTAATTCATTCGATTTCCACTTTGAATTTTACTATCCATTGTCACGAGGCAAAAATAAAACATTACTTTGATCTTTGATCAAGAGCTAATACGATAAGGAGCTGTACACTACAGCAAATAAAGCCAAGAAAACTGTTCTCAAACTGTTTTTGTTCTGTGAAAAGAAAAAATATGTTCTGCATTAAGAGGATGTCATATGTCAACCTTTTAAGTCCTTCTCTCACACACTCTCCCTCCTGCACTGTCATTTGAAAAACAGATTTCTAGATTTACTGGGTTGTGATTTTTAGCTTGAAATCCTGGCGTTATTTTAGCAATTTTTAAATTAACCCCAAAACAAAAAGAGCTGCTCAACAATTCCTCTTTGTAATGTAATAATATAGAGATACTTTATACAGTATCTGTGTGTATTTTTTCCCTCCTAATATACTACCATACATCTCTAAATGAGATAGGACAGGACAGCTGACGGTTAGTATTAGCGTTAGCATTGCTCTGCACCAATCAATTAGTCCCAGCTAGCACACCTGTTATGTAAATATATACTTGACAGTAGGCCTTATCTTTTCTAATCTAAAAGGAGTGTTGTGGTGAAGTAGCTGTGATCTATCTCTGATAGGACGTGGCAGATGTAGCGTTGATCCACTGAATAATAAAGGCATCTGCTGTCCACTCAAAAAAGGAAAGAAAAAAAGATGTTCTCGTGACTATTTTCCATTAGATTGAAGTTTGTCCTCGGCAAAAAGTGTCTCTTCTTTATTCCTTACATTCATTTTAGGGCAATTAGGGTGCTGGCCTTCTCTTTACATGAGAGCTTTGAGTATTCATCTGATGATAAAATGGTTGGATGGATCTGCACATCAGAATATTTGAAAACATATAGTATGTCAATACACAAATAGCTTTCCTACTGGTTGTTAGTTCCTTTATACAATCTCGAGACTATTTGGTCACAAGATGCAGAGGAAAAGCCTTGGAACGCAGTCGACACCACTTTAACAGGAGAAGAAACAGGAGAATGAGACGCAGACTGAAACCAGGAGAGGGCAGAACGACGGGATCCGAGGGGGTATTTGTCCTGGGTGGTTACGCAGAGGAAGAGTCACTGGCCTAGATGTCATCACTTTTGGTTTCTTTGCATTTCACTGACCCACACCAACTGATCTGCCAACTGAGCAGTTTCCGAAACCATCACACACTCATCGTCATATTCGGAGAATACTGCAGAAAAATAAACAACAAAGAACAGATAGAAAAGATGAGAAGTACCGTGTGTGCGAACGACAAGAGAGACACCAACGAGACATTGACTAGAAAGGAAAACTAGACGGCAGATAACCAATGATCTGAAATACTGTCTGTGAGGGGGTGGACAGTGGACTCACACTCTCGTTCTGAAAAGGGTTCAGGAAGTTTCCTCCCATCTCTCCATCCTCTCTGGGGGTCCCAGGCTGGTTACTCATACTGAGGTTTCCAGGAGAGTTCTGCACAAGTCACAACAGTAATTATACACACCCATGGAAACAAACATACAAGCAAGTGGGTGAAAGGAAATGCATTATCTTACCTTAGGCAGACTGTCTATATCACCAGACCCTAGGGAAAGGACCATAAAACAAAAATAAATGATGCAGCGATATCCAAATTAAATGTTAACGCTAGCAGGTGTATATTGTCACAGTCAATTCAAGTGACAATAAATAAACAGATGGACTTCATGTACTATAACCCGTTCACGCTAGATGTTACCTAATGATCCATTCATGTGATGAGGCTCCATTCCTGCCATTCCACCCAATGGACCGTCACCTCCTGGTCCCATAGGGAACTGAGGAGAACGTAAAAAATATTAGGTACGCAGCAGTATGTGTTTGAATGTAATATTACCCCTCAAGACCAGAGATGTACTTAAGGGTGATTGTCAGGTATCTGTCCTGTACTTTTGATTTAACTTAAGACTTTTGAATTTACTCACTACATTTGTCAAAATAGTCTTACTCTGCAATTTGCATATACTAAATCATAATTTTATTTATTTTTCCATATCAGACAGTTTCTTTTATATTAAGGCTGCTGATCAAGCATTTAACAAATCTAAAGCCTAGCGAATGCGACAGCAAAGTAGACTTTCACTTGATATATTTGCACGTCTACATGTCACTCGCGATTGGCTGCATGTGCACCTACACATACTCGCATTGCTTTACATCAAAAAGAAAGGAAACTGGCAAAGAAAGATCTAACTTGTTAAGTAATTAGTGAATCCCGCAGTGTGGTAATGATGGACTCAAAATGATTTTGAATTTTTTTTTCAATTTGTTATTCTTGAAACAATTATTTCTCAAAGGAGCATTAGAAAGAACTTTAGGGGTCTACTTTTACTTTTATACTTTAAGTAAACTTAAAAGCATGTACTTATACTTTACCTTGAGTCCAAAAATTTAAATGTACTAAAACTTTTATTTTAAGTATTTAAACATGATTAAGGAATATAAAGTAATGTTGTCTCACGTTTGGCCGGTTCCCGCCAGGAGGAACAGTGTTGATCATTGTGTACATGGTGTCACCAGAGTTGGTGGAGTCTGGATAGTATAAACAGAGTAGGACAAGACATTAACTGTAGGTTAGCATGCTGGTACTACGTTAGTAATCACGAGTATGATAAAATGGATGTATGGTGTACAATCAGTGGTTCCCATGCAGTGTGTATGTGTTACGGTGTTTTTCCTGTACATACACATACAGAGGCACAGACCTGCTGGACTGGGCATAATCGGGGTGCCCGGTGGTCCTCCACCTCCAGGAGGTCCCTGGGGGGAGAATTGTGCTGATGTCAGGTTTATTCGTACGGTCCTTAATCCCAGTTACAGTCTCAACACGTGTCACCCCCCTAACCACCAAAGGTACACTCCTTAAGTGCAGAACTGCCTTGTGGTGGAAACATTGTTTTGGTTGCTCACCTCACCCTCACCTCCCCTGACAGCCCTCAGAGGCTCACACTGTTCTCTACCCCTCACAAACTACAGCGCTCCGAGGCTCACACCATTCTACATGGTGTGCTTCAACGAGTGTACCTTTAGCTTTAAGGAAAAACCTAGGGTGAAGGTGCTGAAAAGGTGCTGAGTATGCAAATCTCTGGTCCAGTACAGAGACAGTTAAGAGTCCGAGAGACACTGAAGCGTTTGGTCTTGCCTGGACAGTAAGCAGATATTACCATTGATACGTACCACATAACTTCCTGGTGATGCAGAGGAGTAGGGAATCTATAGAAGAAATAAAATATATGAGAACACAGCAATACGTTTTTAAGTGACTGTGTGTGAGTGTGTGCGTTGATAATTACAGAATTGGCGTTTGGAGGATTAGGCCAGGGTCTCCCTCCACCAGGCCCCCTGGATAACACACACACACACACACACACATACACACACAAACTATTTTTTTAGCCAGCGTCTTTGTTGCTCTGGTCATTTGAACAGAGTTGGCATCAACAAGCCGTTCCACTGCCAGAGAGGCAACAGAAGCACAGAGGAGAGCAGAGATAGAGAGAAGAGAACAAGGGTGGTATGACAGCTCCCAGCTGAGAGCCAAGAACACCGTGTACGGATGTAATTCAGGGCACAAGTTACTGGATGTGGCTACTGCTGTTGTTTTCACACACTCATGCCATGGAAGGTTCAGGAGTCTGCTTTAATCCATTCAAATGACCCCTACAGTATATTCCCCTCAGCTGGGATAGTGTAGGTGTGTGTGTGTGTGTGTGTGTGTAGCACTCACATGCTCATACCAGGCATCCCAGGACCCACCAGAGCGTTTAGAGGTGGTCTCATCCCACCACCATAGTTCTGGAATAAAAAAACACTATATCAAGCACTGAATAAGACATTCCTTTTCTCCCCCCCTCCCCACACACACTTGGTCACACTCTCAAAGTCTCACTCTCTATCTCTCTCGACCACAGACTGTACAGTATATTATAACAAGGAGTCAACGTGTCATTGTTATGGATATCTAACAGGATAGTCTAGTGGTCTGGGTGTTGGACTCCCAGCCAGAAGGTCGTGGGTTCGCTCATTGTCTCTTGTAGCAAAGAGCTGACCTAAACTCTCCATTGGACACTGACAGGAAACCTGTTGTAGTGCCTTTAACATATTGGTTACTGCCCAGTTGTATTGCGCTTAATCCGGATTGCTCAATGTCTGCTTCTAACATTTACATGGCTGTAGTTAGGAACATTGGCGTTTCTAGGGTTTTACTATGGCTCAGAAATAATCCAGTCACATACTTGAGGTCCGAGAGGAACCATCCCTCTGGGTGGAGTCATCCGCTGCATGGGCCCTCCCATGTTAGGATGCCCTGATAGGGAAAAGGTTGTCTCAGTATGTTGTTTGTACTGCACTGTGTGTGTGTGTGTGTGTGTGTGTGTGTGTGTGTGTGTGTGTGTGTGTGTGTGTGTGTGTGTGTGTGTGTGTGTACACCTTGCTGTCTTGTGGGGTCCATCCCACTGGGTAACATAGGCTGGCTGCCAGGGACTCCACCAAGTCCCTATGAAGAGGACAGTAACCATCATCATCATCATCATCATCATCACCTTCTCATTATCCTCATTCTAAACATTGGCATGCTACAAGTCTACATACTTTCCAATTTAGCTACCAAGTCATTCCTCCTTTTTAATGAGTGTGTGTAATATGTGTAATAACATTGTCTTATGTTATTACAACTATCCTGTTTGTGTTCGGTATAAGGTCTAACTGCAGTTGTTCCTTCTGCTACCTGAAGGTGTCAGCATTACTCTTACCTGATTGGGTAATCTGAGGGGTGGCCGGGGACCTCCAGGGTAACGAGGTGACATGAATGGCTAAAAACAAACAGCACAAAGCTACACCTCAGGTCAACATATACAGTATGTACATGTTCTGTTCATATTTACATTTACAACATTGCTGATGAATGCAGTGTCAAAATAGACAGACACATTTGTATTGTCCCTAAAGGGATTTGTCTTGGACTCCACTGGGGGGATACAGTACGAACAGCCCTAATAAACAAAATTTCATCAAACATTCAAATAATCAGTGATTTTGGGCACACGTAGACCGTCACCAATTCAACTACAGCAGATGTTTGGCACAGGCTTATTTAAGCCTGTGCCCATTTAATGAAAGCCCATTTAATGAAAGAAGGGAAAATGTTGTATAATTAAGTCATTGTGAGAATTATTATATATCAATCCATCCATACCACAACAAGTAACGACGCTAATGCTTGGTCTTTTCATTTAACAATATCATTTAAAAAAATGTTTTCATAGACAGATAGATAGATAGATAGATAGATAGATAAGCCAGCATTTGAGCTGAAATAAAACCTGCTGTAGTACAGTAACTAGCCACTAGAGAGCAATAGCTCTGTATTTTTAGAGAGTGTAAAACGTTTTTTACTACAAAATACTACTAAAATCGATGCAGTGCAGAAATATTTTTAGTACTAATTAAGGGCCCCAATATTTCAAAAAGTTATTACATCCTGTTGAACAAGCAGGGAAGCTTAAGAATTGACGAAAGTACGCGAATAAATGAGTTTGGTAATGAGTGAGCAGGTAGATGAATGAATGGCATGAATGAATAGATGAAGTACTGGAAAGATGGATGCTACAGAAAAGGATTGATGAATGGATTATCTGGTAATGAGTACAATTTTCAGAATAGAGCTGGTGCTGTATGTTTATGAGTGCAAACTTTTGAGAATGACTGAATGAATGAAAAGGACAGAATTGTTAATGTATTTGTCCCTACAGTAATATGCAGCTAATTGTAGAATTACTCCTGATGCCTGTCTTGAATGTGAATAAGGGTGTTGTGCTTCTGTGCCTGACAGGTCTCGACAAGATATCTTCTTCTAACAACAAATTGATGTTCAGTGGTGGGCGGGCGAGGGTAACAAGACTGTTTGGACTCATGTTGGAGTTTCTGAAAGCTGAGCTGAGAAATGGCCGTGAAGGCTATTGATCTGTCTCTGTCAGACATGAAGCAGTGAGTTTGACTGCTAACGACAGATAATCGATGTGCAACCAGCCGGCTCCTTGAGGAGGGGAGCAGAGATCAAGTGGGACCCTGCTGTGTGTCTGCCTCAGCATCAGTCACTTCACACACACACACACACACACACACACACACACACACACACACACACACACACACACACACACACACACAC
>JAOEHI010053322.1:0-15372 GCA_025447815.1 Percopsis transmontana | reverse complement strand
AATGGTTGATTAGATAATTGCATTAATGAGAAATTGAACAGGTGTTCCTAATAATCCTTTAGGTGAGTGTATATTGCAAGTCATATTAACCAATATCAAGATATAAATATTGAAAGTATATGAAATAAATGTGCCACAGCATTGTGTTCTCTATTCTTGTCAATCTTGCAACCACCAGTAAAATAAATGTGGCTGTGTTATGCTCACCACCAACGTTACTATGCTGTGGTGAATAAACATGAAATCCCCAAATTATGCCAGATCCTGTTAGCACCTTATATTCTTTATTTAGACTGGCTCCACCATACTATATGTATGCAAAATATTAATGATTGAAATGCCATTGCTTGCATCATCCAAGCCCTACCATTAACACCTCACAGACTACACTGCACCATGGAAACATGTTGATGCATTCCTACAAAGACACAAGGCACCTGCTCTCATGCAATTCAAATTCCTACTTCTGTTACATACAGTAATCACGAGTTATAATATAAGGAAAACATAACTATGACCCAATGGATTTCAGAATTTTTCACTGAAGTATTTGTAGTAGTACAATTGCTTACATTACAGTATGTATTCTTGATAACAATATTTTTCACTGTTTTCATGCCAGTAGCAACAAACTTATTTCACCAATGGATGAAATTCAAAATCAGAATATGTGGACAACATTCTGGACATGTCCCTTCTAAGCAACCGGGACAGGTTGTGTGCGCTATAGCACCTACAGAGGCGGCTAAATAAGGACAGTTTAAGACAAAGAATGGCAATGAAACAGTTACATAAAACATTTTATTCTAACATATTTGTAATAGCAACATACAAAACATAGGCTTTATAAAACAAGTTAATATCCAGTACAATAGTCAACATAAAAAACAAGCTAAGCAACATGTAGGAGAATGATTCAAATTAGAGAGAGAGCTGTCCAAGGGTAAAACCTCATACAGCATTTTTACTTTTGAGGAAGTACAATCACTTGTTTTAAAAGTAGGTTCATGAAACCCAGTCAGATTATGCTTGCCAATGGACCATAAAAGGTATCCAACTTCCACAGTGCATTAAACATCAAAATGTCAAGTAAAACAGTTTAAGAGCCATCAGAGGTAGACCAAGAGTGACATACCTACCCATAAAATGTCTAAATTGTATTTTGTACTCCAATTATCCACATCTGTGATTCTTTGATTCTAGTCTTAGTAGCTAAACCTTGAAGTTTACCTGTATCCTGTAATGTTACCGCCTAAAATATTTGAACCATGATGGCTGGGGGCCATTTTAGGTTTGTGGTAAATTATTGCTTTACAATTACAGATTCAGTTTAAATGCAGAGTAGCACTAGACCTATCCTCATTTTGATACGTTTATTATCAAATTGGCTTACTCTTTTATTGTACATGTATAAAAAAAAAAAAAAAACATCTTTTGGGATAATTCTTTAACCTTTTTCCAAGTTCAAATTTATGAATTAAATGTGTAGAGGTTTAGATGTAGATGGACTTAACTAACTTTAATAAGTGAGGTATTGGCATTGGGGAGAATATTCATTTAGATAAAAATGTATAGTGTCTGTAAGAACTGTCTCAAATGTAACAAGCGGGCTGCTGGTTGTGCTATGACATGTCTGGTTGAATGGCTGTGTCTGTCTTCATTATTTTGACAGGAGTCCCCAAACAGTCATCATCCTGTAATATTGAAAGAGGAAAGTAAAGTTTAAAGACAGATTTTCTCACATACAGAATGAGCAAAGTATAAAACAAGAAAGGGGCCCTGAGGATATTTTTTAAGTTGCATAATAACGAAACGTTCAAAATGTATTTTAGGGAAGATTATACAAGAAAAAAAAAGATTTAGAAATTGCTGCAAATTGTAGCATGCTCCATGTCCAGTAATTTGTCCTGCAATTACAAATGCTGTATAAAACCCATCCTTAAAAGTGCAGGTTTAAATCAAGCCAATATAAAAAGGCCCTTACATTACCACCTGTCGAAAGAGATGGACAGAAACTTACTTCTTGTAAAGTGCTATGCCTACTGGAGGTGGCATTCTGAGAGTCTGGTAGGGTTGGGAAGTCCAGCTCAATGTCCATCACATCATCAAGCGCCAGCTCCTCACTGAAAAAAACATTCCAAATTTTTTGCCACAATACTTCTGCTCAGATCGTATGCATGTATATCCTACATTCGGAAACATCCTGTCCAAAACAGGAGGCTGTTTGTACATCGCAAAATATTTCTTACATTTCATTTGTATCTTTGTCTTGCCCCTCCTGTGCAGGGGGGTCCCAGGCATGCAGTTTGACTTTCCACAGTTTTATCTGCTGGTCCCAAGAACGACGGCTGTACTTCCTGAACTTGTTAGGAGTCTTAGGATGGATGCCGGGCTGACGCAGATGTCTGGAGGAGATTTGGGGGTGGGGTGGGGGCAGAATTAGCGGTGTGACACTGATGCGTAAATTATTGTATTTAATTACAGTAATGGTGTGGTGATGAAGGGAATTATTTAATAATTTGTAATGAAGCGAAAACAAAAGACATTAGTTAGTCAATTAGTAACTATAATGGCCCTAATCTTTATGTCCAGACTCACCGTGGAACTTCCTTAATGTATCGGTCATAGGCCAGTGTGTTTTTGCCGTAATTAATTTGTTTCTGTCGTCGTAGCAACACAGCCTCATCCGTCTCCATTTCTCCTCCCACGGGAATAGGTGATTCTCTAGAGTCAGAACTAGTCAGGGAGAGAGCTAAAGTGAAAACCACTCTACAGATGCATAGATGATTGATGATAGAAGACTTGAAGAATAGATTCACTTCAAACTTCCACATTTAAAATCTCGTATTATGAAAAAAGCCAAACCAGCTCAGTGACTTATCCCAACCACAACATATTGCAAGGACTTTACTCACCCATAAAAATAGGGCTTTAAAGCTTGAATAATTTCCATGAGCATATTTAATCATTCTGAATAAAAAAAAGATCAAGAGAAATAAATATGTGCCTATGAATACCACCACCATGTTTGAGTGACTGGATATGGTAGGTTGTTAATAGGATGATAGATATAATCTATAGCATCAGCCTCTACAAGTATAGACTTATGTGAAAGTAGTTTGTGCACAAATACACCTATTTTTACCTTCCAGAAGAGGTCTTTCTTTCTCTCTCTGTAAATTCTGCAGCCAATATTCTCCTCCTGTAACTAAAAAATTCAGAGACAGTTAATGCCCAGCCTTTCATTTGGTTTACTTTAAGCCTTTTGCTACACAGAACACACATTACCACTGTCTTTCTTTCTCTCAAACATACACAGTGAGGAAAATATTTGAGGCGATAAATTCTACTAAACTTCCCAATACAGCAGTGAGCTAATGTGGCCAAAATGAAATAAATTGCATTTAAAAAACAGCACTATTCTCCATTACTCTAGTTTATTGGCCCTTGATGGACCGGATGGATAAAAGGTAACACCATTGAGTGCCACCAATTAGAACCCTTTAGAATGATGTCATAAGAATGTGTGTGAAATGACAAGAATAATAGAAACACCATGGAATACAAATAACAAAAAGAAAAAAACAAATACCAACAGGGTAAGAGACAGATTGTTTCTCTAACCGTTGCATGTCTTTGTGTACATCTCGCCTCAATTCATCATTTTCCACCAGGCTGCCCCAGTCGGTCTGGCCATCAATCTGTCTGCCACAACGAGAGACTGCACCAATATTTTCTGGGGTGGTGAAACTATAGAGAGGTATATATATGGTGCACAGGTAAGCACATAGCACTTTGACAGTATCAGCATATTTGTCAATAATAATAACAACACTGATGCCTAGCCTGTAGAGAACAAGGAGGAACCTAACTGAAATAGCAAATAGTTCATAAATAAGGCAGATAGCTATTGTTGACGTTGTTGAATATAAAGCTTCTGTGACTGATTTTGACCAATCAATACAAATGAGAAATAGTTAAGAGTTTATCTGCATAGAAAATTACGAGGTGGCCGCCACGATCAAATTTCATGCCACCTCCAGCTCTTGACAAAACTCTGGTGGGCGTCTTCATTTCTAACCAGCGTTGTACTCTGGATTTCTCTCATTTGTAACTGCAGTTGCGGCATTACACTCCCAGTCAGTCAGCCCCTCCCCTGCTGCTGTAAACTCGCACACCATCGCTGTTTTCAGCAGGCAGTTGGGCGTGGAGCGCGACAAGATTGAATGCATTTTCTATTTGAAACAGGAGAGAAGAAGAGGGGAAAGCGAACTCTGCTCAAGGCAGCAAAAGTTCTGCTAATACTCTCCCAAAAGTCGAGTTTACTTTTGCAGCTCTGCTTGGCATGGTCTCAATAAGCAGAAAGTAGGTGAAATCTGTGTGGAACACAAGTATCTAATAGTTTATAGCAGCAATATTCACAACTTCTTTGTTTTGCATTTGACCCTGTACAACTACAATTAATGTCGCTAAAAATGTATTGTGTCAAATTTCATTGGGTTCCCCGTTTAGTTTGTCCAAGTTGTTGCAATGATTAGCCTAAACAGTTTGTTGCTAGGCTAAACTTTGGAAGTAAGGCTGTATTAACGAACACATATGCTTTTCAGCAGCTGTATTAAAAACATTATGCAAGTGAGACTCGTTTTTTTACACTTATTTATGATTGTAGACTGTGTTGCACACTATCGGCAATAAACAAAGTTCTTCATAGCTCTAGCTTGTTAATTTTGCTCTCGAAGTGCACCAGATTGATGCATTTAACTTTAAAATGTACAACATTTTTTGAGGCAGAAAAAACCCTGTAGTTGCCTTAATTGTTGCAAAAAGGGGAATGCAAATAATTGGGTTTCTCTTACCTGGTATGTCTGTTGTCAGGGTGGCTGTAGCTACTGTCTATGTGCTTATGCCTTTTATCATCAGCATTGTCCGTCGCTCTATTGACCCTCAGGCTGCCATCTGCTCCTCTCTTCCTGCACTGAGACCAAGGAGATGGACCATGGTTCCTGTGGACATTTCCATAAAGACACATTTGCAATACTCTGACACACAGTACCGAACTCTGTACCTTTAAGGGTACTGACCGAATTAGGTCGGTACTTCTTAGTACCGATTTATGTAAAACTCAATCGTGCCGAATTTCGGTAACCGAAAGCACACCTGGGTGAGAGCAGAGAAGACTAAGAAAAAGGCTATGTCACCTCTGCAGCTTGTTCAATGTCGCTGCAATATTTGATGCGAAATGCAAAGCTGGTCATGGCAACAGCTTAACCTGAGGAAACACCTGTTCATTTCTAAAAGTTGAAGAGTGTACTGCATTTCTAAAAGTTGAAGAGTGTACTGCATTTAGCCATGTCCCCCACAGCAGCCGCAGCTAATGTATACGGTATACGGACCATGGAGTAGTGTGTGACACACTACTCCATAGTCCTACTTAATGGCTGGTGCTAAGTGGGTGTTCTGTGGCAGCTAATCTTGCTTTATTTTACATTCTTGTTCTAACGCAAGGTTTTCATTCATCACCTAAGTGCAACCACATCAGCATGTGGTAAATAATCACTGCCTATAACTGGAGAAGCAATGCAGTCAGATTCCCTACCTTGGCTTCCACAGCTCGGAAATTTCTATCAGCGCCATGCACTACTGTTGCGCGTGAATGACTATTCAGCACAGCTTCTCAAGTTGAAAAAGACTTGCACATAAGAGCGGAAATGCTCCTCTTAATTTATATAAAAACAATTTATATAAAAACAATTAAAAAAAACGTTCCGCTTAGTTTACTCAAGTTGAATGAGCTATGTTTGTTGTTAGTTAGCCAGACTGTTACTGCTTGTAGCTGGCTACTGGCTTTGTAGAGGCACATTTCCGTTTCGAATAAACATTTTTTGAGTACTTATGATGATTTAATCGGCCCCTGCCAAATAAAAAAAGTATATTACCTGTACTCTGTATCAGTCGATACTCTAAAGCCAAATACTTGGTACTTGTATCGGTCTTAAAAAATTTGTATCGGTGCACCTCTAGTCGCCATTTACACGGCTCTTCAAGACTTTTGCATACGGTACAGTAATCAAGTTCATTCTTATTTCCTACCCACAGAACCACAAAAAACATTGCATGGTTTTGTTTATTGGCGATTGCCTGGAGTTGAAAAAAAAAAAAGGTATGCAAATATATGGGTAGATATACCTACCGATATTATTGCATACCTTTTTGCTCATGTAAAGTACAGAAAAAAGGTACCAGTTCTAATTTCAACAGTACCCAACCCTAACACAGGTTTTTTTGGTCCAATGAAAGAGGCGGCAACACATTTGCAGTAAAAAAGCCTCATTCTGGGGCTAGCAGTTTTGGCAGAATTGGCAGCTACGTTTGTGAACTCACAATTAGAATTTTTTTGACAAATAGGAGGCAGGATAGCAGGATCACCCGATTGTAAATAAACCCATACAAAGACATGCCTGTGGACAACAGTTAGCTCGCTACCAAATACCGGAAAAGTCACAGCCAAAGACTTAAACGTATGTCGCATTTTAAAAGAAGCGACATGTGCAGGGTCCGAAATTAACTTTTTGACTCACCGGCCAAGGTGATATAGCCTTTCTGTGTCACATACATAGGCTACATTTGTTTCCGTATTTCATTGAGAAAATAGGGTAGCTATTATGTTGGCAAGAGGCCAGATAAATTTTTTTATTAATTAAATTACAATTAAAATTTAACATTTAAAAATCAAGTAGACTTAGTATCTTCATAGCAGGCACTTTTCCACTGCAGGAACTAGCGGGCGTTTTAGGGAGGAGGGGGGGCACCGTTCTTTCTTTCTAGCGCATCTCTTAATTACACCAGTATTGTGCATGTTAAAGTTTGTGCCGATAGAAAAAGTATTAATGAAAGATCACTGCATAAGCATTTCTTTCTGTTATTATATATATCTAATCTGTTAATATTACGACAACAATGTGCTTTGTTAAACAGTTTGTGCACATAGAAGACGTAGTTATAAAGATCGCTAATTCAAAAACACAGTCATATGGTCTGCATACAGAAATAGCCGATGCGCGCTAATGCATCAATGCATCGCTAATGCAGCAAGTGATAGATACCTGCATTCCCCAAAGACCCGCCCTTACTCTGCCTTTGATTATCTATTGTTCGTTGTTTGGTTACGATTTTGGTCAGATGGTTGGTTAGATAGGCTTACACAGAAAACATGTCAGTCTCAGAGTGCCAATCAGAGGAAGAGTAGGGGCGGGTATTCACGGAATACGGATGTGTGTGTATGTCGAACTCCAGACAGACAAAAGCGCCCGTAAATCAAAATGTGCAAGAGACTGCGTTTTAAAAAAGCGTTTTAATACATGACTATTTTGGCACAAACATTTACCCGCCAGAGCGGCGGGTAGTCTTCTGACATTTACTCGCCAAACGGAAAATCTACCCGCCATTGGCGCTTGGCGGGTGTTAATTTCGGACCCTGGACATGTGCTATCACGCATAGGACGGGGGAGCTACAGCCACTAAACTTATTTAGCCAACTAAACCTGTTTGTGGGGACAGAAGACAAAAAAACGTGAGTCTAACAAAACCCAAATAAGCAAACCAATATGAAGTTTACAAAGTGTAGACGGTAAGAGCCCTAAAATCAAAAGCATCCATTCACTTCTGTACTTTCCTCTTCAGATATTAAAATTGTAGTCTGGGTTCCATCTGTGGAAAGGCAGCAAAAATTATTTTCAAGTCGCCACTCGATTTCAAGTTTGTGCCAAATTTTCAACAGAATGTCCCCAGATGTGTACTCCAAACCCCCAGAGGTGGTGAGTGAGGCTTGCTCCCTGAATATGGCCAACACTGGCATTACAGCCAAATGCTGCTATGCTTAAAAAAAAATTTACAAAAAAAAAAAAAAAGGACTATTCCCTATTGATTCAAAAACATGCACGCCTAAAGTGTTACTTGAACGTAGCAAACATTCAAAAACGATTCATTATATTATGAAATGTAATGTCAGTGAGAATTCTCCATTGAAATTATGCCCACCATTTTTGGACGTCTTATCTAATAATGCATTGAGAGTGTACTCATGTGGTGCCATGTTTCTGGCCCTGCAAGACTAGCTGTCATGTGGCAGCTAGTCTTCAACACTTAAAGGTTTCTGACAGTAGATGCCAGAATAGAATATTTGTGCAAAGAATGTGTGTTTTCTGAAACGCTTTGAACCTATTGTTTCTAAAGTCTCCAACGTTCGAGCTTGCCATCCCTACTACAAGTTAAGTTCCAGGAGGCAATAAAATAGAAGGTAAAATGCCGGGTTTGGGCCTTCTATAAACAGTAGATAATAGTGGACTGTAACTAGACTCCGATGGGGCTACCGTAATCTCTAGCTAACGTTATAGCTCCCTTTGTTCAGTTGGTGTATATCGTCTTGTGTCTATCACTTTGAGAATATTCGTATCGGACTGTGTACATTTAAAGGAGTATTAGGTCTATCAACTTATGTTCTTATCGAGAAGTATGGTACACTTTGGCGTTCTATACTTTTGAGCGCCTTTGTACCCTTCCTTGACAATAAAGTGGGCACTGAAATCATGACATTTGTGCTTTTACTTATTATATAAACACACATCTCGGTACAATGGGCAAGAACGAAACCAAGAATCCCGCTAACGTTATTCCTTTACCGTATAGCATTTGTTAGACTATCGTTAGCTAACGTGAAAAAGTTACAAGTACAAATAGTAACGTCGATGCTTTGATAATGTAACCACAATTGTTGTGGTACAATCTTTAAATTCCTATACTATGAGTAGGAGAAATATTACTAAAAATAAACGTAACCATATAACTTAGTGAGTTTAACTTTATTTTATAAATGTAGGACACAATAGTTTGAGCTCGCGAGCGGAAATTAGTGCTTCGCGGGAGTCGAGTGGCGCGCATTTAAAGCCATTATCAAATAACTTTAAACATTATAACGTTACCCAAGCCTAGTATCGCTCATGATACTAGAATAAGACGAAAGATGGCAATTATAAATTTCAAATCCAATATGAAAAGTATCGCGAGGTAGATTGTATTTCGAACCATAGCTAAACTGGATATAAAACTTCCATCTCCAGAGAATTTCTGTATTTAAAAACTATACATTCGACAACTTACCTATTTTCGTCTTCGTTAATATCAGCACCTGGACGTCTAGTTGTGTGTCGATAAGACATTTTCTTCGCGCCAAGTTTTCTTAGTCGGTCTAGACCAGGACCTGTCGATGAGGGAATAAAAATGCAATCGTGAACACCCGCGTTCTCAGTCCAGACCATCAACAAACGTCACACTACCGGAAATGGCGTACTTCTCTTCTTCATTACTTTCTTGGCGGGTTGTAAACTAACTATAAATTGCACCGCCACCTACTGTCCACTGTCACTACACCACAACAAAGAAATAAAAACAATGCCCCTCATTCATGAAACCTTCTCAGAAAATATCTCAGATTCAAGCGTGGGAAGACGATCACTACGATCATTTAAAAGTGTGATTCAGGAAACCGTCGCACCTGGGCGTAGATCTGCGAAGTCATCGCAGATTGATAAATCGGATAAAGTCGTGGAAGGGAGAACGCGCGGCACAGCACCTGTCCTTATTTGTATTTATACACCCATAATTTATGCGGTTGTGGCGATCATCAAAATATAAATTGACACCTTTCAGCATACATTATAGACTAAAATAATCAAAGATGAGTCCGAAGAAAGATGTTGCGTCACGAACATGTCGCCAATGCTAAATTTAAAGTTTTAGTGTCACAGGTTGCAGACAACAAAATGGTTTTGTTTGGCAGGTGGAATTAAAGTTTCGCAGAAAGGGAATACGTGGACCAAAATCACAGACGCAATAAACGTTTCTACTGAAATGTCTACCTTTGTAGTACGGAGTAGGCTATTAATCGGCCGGATACGCCTTTCTGTTTCCATTGCGGCGCTGGAACTACAGACATACAGGTGCTGGTCATATAATTAAGTGATGTCATTGAGAGCTCGGTAATCAATGCACGGCTGGAGAGTGCTGTCCTTCTTCCCAACGAAGAAAAATCCCCACGGGGGACGAAGAAGGGCAGATTAGTTCTCCCAGTCATCAATTAAAAATTGCAAAATTAATGGGACGACATCTACGATACTATGTGACCTAGAGCCATGATCTTGGTATCAAATGATGCGTCTCCTTATGGCCTACAAACATCTCATAAGTAATAATGACTTCAATAATTTTTGTTAATACCGATTTATTGTAAAACACTCTTTTAGCATCTCTTCCTAGGCCATTTGAACAAATAACCTTAATTCTTAGTTTGTTGGACTCTTCAGAGATTCCTCAATAAAACTTGTTAAAAGAATGTTGAAATTTCGGTACATGTATGGCCGGTACAGCCTGAAACGTATTGCCTAGATCGCCTAAACGCTTAGTCCAATGTGAACCAAACCTGCATATTTGGATTCGGTATGACATTTTACATAAGAAACATTTTGATTTGGTTAAACCAGGACAAACTATAAGACTGCCAGTCAACCAAAAAATGCGCCTTATCTCCTATGCTGTCATAAAACACAAGTCCACTTCACTGACTCGAATCTCCATGACCTGGATTCAAGTCGAGTGAGGTCCGAGGACTATACGATTAAATTACGATTGCGTTAAGGTCTTGCGAATCTTGCGAAAGCGTTATGCTATATGCGCTTGACCCCGATAAACGCTGCTTGCAGCTTTAATTATTATTATTATTCTTGTTTCCTTTTCTGCCCTAAAAGTTCTTGGGCAGAAAAAACTATAAGTCGCAGAGGCAGCAAATGTGGTAGTTTTGTAGCCATGCCATGATTTCCCAAAAATGAAATTACATCGCCAAATCCTCTAGGGGGCGATACAATAAGTACATTTACATTTTGGTCATATCTCCAATTTTTTTTTTATTCCGTATTGTACTGCATTTGGGACACGTGATATTAAGAAAACTAACCAAGGTCATTTGTTAATGAGCTTCTCTTTAAGGGCGAGAATGTTTTCCCTAACCAGAACTTTTGAGCTGTACAGAGGTCTTTTGGTTCTGGGGAGGAGCAGAGAGGCAGGATGTTGGTGTCTCAGTATAAACATAGTACCCATTTGCAAACGTAATTAAAACCACAGTTAAAGACGTAAAGTTTGTTGTGTAAGAGTCATTTATAATATAATTTCCACAACATTGTGTGTGTCTGCGGACCACAGGTATGGACATAGGAGTTGTATGTCAACCTCACTTCATAACACTGGGCCTTAAACACGTGTAAGACCAAATGCAATGTTAAAATGCATGTAGGGTCATTTCGCCCATAGATATTTATCAATTTTATATCACTATACCCTCAAGATCAAAGTCACCTGTCCAGAGAGGTGCATATCACTGTTCAACAAGCTTAATCCTGCTTAATTCATCCTTCTAATTTATAGTATCAATAATAGTGCACACAATACTGTCACGATCGCCATGTACAGGCCCTTGCATGTCCGTGCCTCTCGTCCCGGCTGCGCACCTGTGGGGGATTAGCCCCACACAGCTGCGCCTGTTTAGGTTAATTATGCACCTTATTTAAGTTTTCCTTACAGCACTCAGTGCTGTGAGTCATTGTTTGCTGTCAGGGCAACGTTACTGTGTGTGGTACTCAAGTGATTATTAAAGTTACGTGTAAACGTACTCCGTTCCTCGGCTGGCTCTGTGTTCATTCCCCGGCTCGCGCCTGCACTCGCTCTCTTGAGCACTACAACGTTACAAATACTTTTTTACTAAACTAAATTAATGTTGTAGTCTTTAGTGTCTTTTAGAACATATTGTTTTTGGATAAAAGGATAAAGCTTTAAATGCTAAGTCATGTTCTGACGAAACTATTCTTATTCACAAAATGGCCATAGCCTACCAAAATGAGGCTATGTCCATTTCATTTTGAATAAGGCCAATACCAATATGTGTGTGATATTTTGGCAATATTCTGATTTGCGAAGCATGTTCAGGCAGAACATTTGTACTTTATTATTACCCCAGGATTGGGAGCGCATTAATAACCCTCTTCCAATAACAGTTGGGCTTAAAATAAAAATAATTTGATGTCACAACCGGCTCATTTGTATAGCAGGCATTAAAGAACAACTTGATAAAAATCCAGGGGCCTCTTGCCCACCAGTCATGGAGGCAGTGCTTTGGTAGAAGCATAATCTTAAAAGGACTCACATCTTCGCAAAATTCTGATACATTGTTGTGAACTATCAAATGGTACCATTGTCCATATGTTTAATCATAAATCTTTCCATGTTACCTAATGAAAGAAAGAAACAAATAGGTAATATATATAATATAATATAATATATATATAATACATAAAGGCAGCTGAAAAGTATACTGGGTTTCCATTTAATTTCAAGTTTCAATGTAAGAGCAAATTGATGATGGGCATAATTCTGGAGGGCACTGTACATAAAGCACAAAACATCGTCTATCATTGTGGATTGCGGTAGCCAAACCACAATAAGAAACCAAAACTGAAACTAGCTATTTTAGCAACTTGATTAATCTGTTACTTTAGATGGCAAACGCATGTCAGTTTACTGAAGTTGCTAAGGCACTAATTTCTAAGCACCCTTGCCTTGCTGAGCCAGGGTCAAGCACAGGATGCCACTGATGGAAGAATATTTTAAAATTCATAATGGGTAATCGCCATTCAAAACTTTGCAGATTTGGAATGGCGGATGTGTCAGTCAATAGTAACAAAAGAACTTCTCAGAATCCAGCTGGAGAGCCACCTGCAAAATACCAGAGGAAGCCCAAGAGAAGAGAGAAAAACTTTCTGTCAAGTTTTCCACAGGGTCAGGATGCATCAGCACTGGACATTTGCTTGCAAATGAAATTGAGAAAAGGACACCAAATGCAGCGCTTGTGTGTCAGCTGATGAACCAGACCTTATTATTGAGATGGAAAGAAATTGCTGAAGAGCATCCTCCAGTGAAACGTGTGTTGGAATGCTGGCTAGTGCTTGTCAGAAAAAAGCAGGTATGTTAACAAATGTAGTTAATTTAAATAAAATAAAGCATACAAAATGCATAAACATGAACATTATTGTTTTGTGGTCATATCTTAATGTGGTGCAAAACAAATTATGGCTGTATTTGTGATTGAGATCTTTAAATTCAAGAAAGGAATTGTTGGCAGGACACTTGGAAGGTTGAAATAGACAATTTTTGGAATTGTTAATGGATTACGTTTCTGCCTTTGCCTACAGCTATTAGCTTTTGGGTCCACAAACCAAGCAAAGCTAAAATAAGTTTTTTAGGTTTTAGGCAGCAGCAAAATGTATAGTTACTGAAAAACAGGTTGCTTGTTAAATGTCATGGGGCATGACATTTAGTCAGGATATTTGCAGGTTTCAGGAAGTCAAATTTAAGACTTTTTTAAATGCCAATTGGAATGCAATTTAAGACCAATTTCACAATAAATAGCCTACAAATTATATTATATAGGTTGCATTCCAACCAATATAATCGATTGATTAATATATCTGAAGCTATGAATGGACAGTAAATAAAGTAAAAGGACTCATTTTTTTTAGTTGGACTCCAGCTCTAATTCTACTTCTGAGGCCTCCTCCGTGGACTCAGATGGAGCCATCCTCAGAATTCATGATAATCTCCAGAGCCTTCTCTGTTGTGAAGTGTCTTGCCATCTCTCAAATTGACTACTCTCGCACTACTGCTCCTACTTATAACCTGCTGCAGTGCACCTGCATATACAACCTGAACTAGAACCATAACAAAGGTACTCGCTTTTATTATTGACTTAGTTTATAATGCAGCGTGTAGGCTTCTAAGAGAGAAGAGTTTTGAAGTTGCACACACACACCATTATCCAACATCAATAGTGACACACATTTCATCATTTCAGTAGCAAGGCACCATTGCAGAAAACAGAAAAAAGTGTGACATTTTTCTGCATGCTTTGAATGGGAAAAAATAGCGTCATCCTGTGGACAAAGATAAAAATCAAAAATTGAAAGTTAGTACTCCAAAACGAAATCTTAATATTAGGAATGCATCAGTTTATGTTAAGATAAATATGGGATCAAAAATGGCATTTTCAATGGTTTTCAATGTGGCACGTTTCGCCACGAGGAACAGTCGGTTTATATTTTACTTAGCTATTTTAGGCTGATTTAAGAAACTGAGACGAAAATTTAAATGAATATCCTCGAATAAAAATGTATATCCTCTGGCAAATTTGAGCTATATTCATTAAACACAGCAAAAATGGCTTGAAAATAAAATACAGAATGGTACAAAATGTCACGAGGATCTCTTAAGGGTTAATACGATCAGACTTCACAGGTAACGAAACAAAATGACAGCAAATCGAGATAAACACTAACAAAGAACAATCACCGACAATTCCCCTCATTCACCCTCCCGTTTATATAGCCGCTTGATGAGGGTTGATGAGAGGATTGCCGACACGTATGCGTAATTGGTGAGGTGCGCCGGGAATGTGGACGGCAGTTGGTTTTAATACACTGGTGAGCTCGACCGGGGAGGGGCAGCGGCAGTAGTTCTAACGGTTCAACAATAATTGGAGAGGTTTACTTACTTTTACCTTAAAATGTTTCAGTAAATCCAAAGCTGTCCCATGCCCCCATGAACTGCGATCCTAGGTACATGGACTGAACACGATTATCCACCCATAAGCTTACATGCAGCTCCAGTTGTTTTTTAAGAGACTCGTCAAACATCAAGACAAACTGTCCTTTGTCTCCCTTGTAGACAAGTTTGTTCTTAATTTGGGCTAAGGCGCCAGTGTAAATCGTTTGATGTATGCGGTCTTGTCTTTCCCGCATGAAAAGGTTTTCGATATTTCGCTGTTAGGTGACATTGCTTGAAATGTTTCCGGAATTCCCTCAATGATAGCGTATGACTGGTAACGAGCTAGAAAGGATAGTCTAATGGTCTAGGGGGGTTTAATCCCCAGAGTTGGCCTACCTATAGGCAGTGATGGGAAAGTTCACTTTCGACATTAACTAGTTCCAAGTTCAGTTCACACATTTTAAAATGAACTAGTTCAGTTCATACTTCACAATTTGTAACTAAGTTCACAGTTCCAAAAATGAACCAGTTCATAGTTCTTTTTTTCCATATGTTGCTGTGAGCTATTATTTTTCTAAATGATTGCCCCAGCCCATATAGAACCACAGACCGCAATTATTTTATCAGTTTTAACACTGAAACTATGTCAGATTTTATCTTCATATCCAATTTTGAATCCTTATCCAACCAGGGTTTACATTAGCATTGAGGGGACAGCATTTTCCCATTGTT
>JAOEHI010053321.1:0-15372 GCA_025447815.1 Percopsis transmontana | reverse complement strand
TATATATATATGTGTGTATGTTTATTTTATATATGGGTATGCACATGTGTGGTGTTGAAGGGGGGTTGAGGGCAGTACCACTGTTATGAGACTGAAATAAAGCAGGTCATTGAAGGGAAAAGAGATAGTTGGATCATTGAGGAGGAATTTGACTAGCAGTGCCCCCTGCTGGCTGTGTTTATTTTCCATAACCATATCAAAAAATTCCCATTTACCTACCATTTAGAGTGATGTCCCTTCCAATGCAAACATCTAACTTTATAACAAAAGAGGTTTTGTAAATTCCTGTCATCTTCAGTGCAAGCAGCATTACTTGAGCTACCTACAGCACTGTGTCACCCATAACCACGCTTTATTTGAACCTTTCTGCTTTGCGTTGTCAGATTCTGGACTGAGACTCCGCCTATGCAATATGCAGCCACCAATCCATCTGCCTCCGTTTAGGCTTGCTACCAGACATTGACTGAATGGCTGTGAGGTGAAGGGCTGGGAGCGGGGGACGGGGGATGCTTAGCTCCAAGTAGTCAGCAGTTGAGCAGCTTTATCATCCTCTAACAACGTCAATCTAAGAAACTTGTATATCAAGAAACACAAGCCTCTTTCACTAAATGTCAAACACAAGCACCAGGGGGCAGCATGCTAGGGGGGAAAAGAGAAAGGGTTAGGTGGAATGAAGATGAATACTAATTAGGCTCAAATACATCAAGTTGACAGTTGATTCAACCGTTTCATGACTAGGTCAGAAGAGAATTTAAGTCCAACGCAGGCAGACTCTTTAATAAGCAATGACTGGAACCTCCCCAGTCAGCGTGGTGTATTTTGGCATATTAAATGTGAATAGGGAGGTTTTACAAAAGCTGGGGTAGGGGATGAATGCCAAAGGATATTAATGTTTTTGCTATTTTTGAACAGAAAGTATAGTGGAAATCATCAATGAACAAATATTTTTTGGGCCGAGCAGCTGGAACACTCAAGGTTAGCCCAGCACCTGGAATTGATACAATAGTCATTAATTAATTTTACTGTCATTACGTGCAGATTCAGAAAGGTTTGCATGCACACCTTTCTCAAATATGGAGGGATCGGAATGCATCCAGGAGGAGGAAGAGATGACTGGTGTGGTAAAACCTATGGTAGAGTTGACATTTCAGGGTTGGCTAACTTCACGTTCAGATCAGAAAGTGGTGTGAAAGACTCCATATATAGAAGATATTAGAATGAATAATGAGAGCCATCTGATGATCCTGAAAACCTCTTGACATGTAAAGTGCCTTGCATCTCATGTCCCTGGTGGGACTTTTGACTTGTTTATGGAGCCTAGACAGAACTACAATCAAATTGCTAGGAACCACATCGCCAATCTGGTGTGCAATGGCTAGTTTTAGCCATCTGATTGACGCCACCTAATGGTATTAGTTGCAGGTATAGCCAATGTTGTTCAACAGGTACAGGTAGAACTATAAGATTCGGTTTGTTTTGTCAAGTCCCTGTGGCAAATTATTTCTGCGTGAAATGTGACTGTGAATTTTGCACAAGGAAGTAATCCCGCTACAAATTAGTGAATTCAAACACTATCTGAACTGAGTGAATGAGCCAAAACCCTGTTGGAACTCATCCATTAACCTGAGCTGGAATTAAAATAGAAACATGGTAGGCTTTGGTGAAAGAGAGAGAGTGAGAGAGAGAATACCGAGTAGAATACAAAGTGTAGAATATGTCTGTGGGGATTATATTACAAAAGAAGCAATGAATATGCATTTTTACAATAAAGTTTTTTTTTCAAATAAAATAAATAAACCACATTATGTCGCCTGTGTTTGGTGTACACAAATGTGTGACAAATGAAGCTATTAACATTGAAAATGACATTAAGTTTGATTTAATTCAACAATATTTGATACACAGCATTGAAAGCATACGGGACAGTATATGTATGTATGTCCAAGCTGAGAAGCATGAGTGCCACTCACTTAGGTACTAGAACAGTCACAGTGCCATCATGTGTCTGAATCGCTCTAAAATCTTGACAGAATGAAACTGCCATGCAGTCAATATAACTGATGCTAATATGGCAAATGTAGCCCATGGGCTAATAACGAGTTAAGGTAATAAATCACAGCCATTTAGACAGAATAAGATAAAAAATAATTAGTCTGATTGAGAAGTGCAGTCTAATTGATTTCTTAGTATCTCATTTAATAGACTCATTCACTAAAGTAATTCACACATAAAAACTGCTCTGTAAGACAATGATTTCCTAATGGTAGCCGCTGGAGTAGCCCGTATCGTACTGGTGGTCATTAGGATACAACCACAGTCTTCTACTGATAATCACTGTGACATGCCAAGTACAACCAACGTTTTTCTACTGGTGGTCCCTGGGAGCTGCCCACAACCAAAGACCTCTACTGGCAAACACAGAGAATCCACATTTAAGCCATAAGAAGTTCTCACTAATATTCTAGCCACAATCCATTTTTTTTATTAATTAAACATCAGCAGGTTTACAATTCAAGGCAGATGGAAAAGCTAATGAAAATACATGACTAGAATGCACAAACACATTACATTGACAGTAAAACATTTACTGTCTCCACACCAGTCCACGGAGCCCTGCTGTTATTGGTTGCAAACAATCAGGTCCTAAGTAAATTGTAAAAGGACTCCAAACTTTATAAAACTGAGAAGGTTCCTCTCTCAAATAGAAGCTGAGAACTTTGAGAAGCATGAACTCACAACACACTACTTATCAACTGTGTCATGCTAGGGGGTTCTTCTGATACCCACTTTAATAAAATCTCCAAGCACAGAAGAGGAGGATTTTCAAGAGTTTTATTTGATTTGGAGGATTACGTATCTGGGGGATTATCTATACCAAGAATGTATGAAGAAGAAGAAATATTCACTGTTTGACCAATTATGTTACTGATTTATTTAAGAATATCTTTCCAGAATTTGTGAATGTGTATACAATCTAGAAAACAGTGAAAGTATATCCCTTCTTACAAAACTTTGATAGATCTGGGTTCATTGTATTCCGTCTATCTGGGTAATATGTGTCTATGATTTAAATATCTTAATTCCTTTCCTCTATTAGTGGTAAAACAGATGGATAGGTTGAGCTACATATAATCCCACCCTCTATTTTAAATTTCAACACCAAAGTCATTCTCCCGTTCTGTTTTAATTTTAGTTTTATTTTCTTTCACTGTTCCCATAAAAGTGATACATCATGTCACTAATTTGGTTGAGTCCTCACTATTAATTAATATTTGTTCTAAAGAGGAGATTGCACCACAGTATTGAGACTGAGACTGAGAGTGGATATGCCATTGCGTAACTGAAAGTACATGAAAAATTGGGTGGCTGGGATTTTTATGCTTATCTTTTACCTGATCAAAACTCAAGACAAAACGATTTTCTACAGTGTCTCCCAGTGTCTTAAAGCCTTTATCAGACCATACAAGAAAGAGTTCTGCTCTAGACCAGGGAGGTATAGGGGTGTCAGTGGGGATAGTGTTATCCAAGCCCTCCATTTTCATAGTTAGCCTCTAGACTTTAAGAGTATTTTGTTTGCTATACATTTTTCAGAGATATAGGGGATGCCGGATGTGATTCAATATCGAGCCATGTAGCCTCTGGTCTTCTTGAAACCAGTCTTGAATATGTCTGCACAGACATGACAGTTGGAACAGTTTAACGTTTAACGTTATAAAAACAGCTAAGCCACCCTTCTCCATCGGAAGCTGTAAGCAGACCAGTTTTAGTCTTGAACCTTTTTTTCACCATAGGAAGGCTATGAGAGCACTATTTAACTCTGATAGTGATTTACGGGATAGTAATATAGGGATCACTTGGAATGGATATAATAAGCGTGGTAGAACATTTGAAATAGTGTTACCCGCCCCAGCAATGTCTGGACCATCTTATGGACTGGACCAACAGGTGAGATCCTCCTTAACACGCCGTATTAGGCTGCATATGTGTATGCATACTAATATATTTATGGTGTCTTTTCCCAAATATCCAATGTCTGTTTTAATTAGGATTCAATATTCAATAATTAAACAAAGTCTAAATCCTACCTTATCTGTTAAGTGCAGCCTGGAATTTATTTATAGTTGGAAGGCCCTGGCATTGTGCATTGCTCTGATTTCTCTCATGAATGCCTGTATTCACTTATAGACCTACACACACACATTACTTTTTATAATCTTAAAAAACACACTTTGTGACAAATGTGTCCAAAATAAACTGCAAAAATTTATGAAAACCTTTACTTAAAACGTAGCTTTCATTTATTCCGATCTTGCTACAATATCCATGGCAGTTTTTTTTTCCATCTGAAAATAAATACAAGCCATGCGGGTTGAGTGTATGTCCGTGATGAGAAGTTGATGTTCTATCTGTCCACTAGATGGTAAAGTTTTACCCATGTCTTCCATAGTCACTGTATCAAGAAACTTTAAATTTGCAGAAAGTGTCATATTGGTATTTTAAATGTAAAGATGCATTTAAATAAAATATATATTAATGATGAAAATAAAAAGTATATTTGAAAGTTGGACATGAGTTTATCTCAGTTTCTGCACTGTACCGATGTTTGGTTTATTTAACACATCTGTTGCTTGTAAATGTTGTAATCTGATCTTTAAATTAGACAGGGGGATCTTTGAATGAAACTATCCTTACCTACAAAATAAGAGATACCGCCCTGACAAATGAGAAACACATGGAAATGGAAGAAATTACATTTTAGAAAACGTGTTATGTCAATGCCTTGGTAAATTCAAATGCCACAGCTAATAGGTAAAACTATGCATATATAGGACTTTACAGTCCTCTCTATAGTCATTGACTGACAAACCGTCAGTTTTATATCAGTGTCCAGCCAATAATGTAAATGCGAACATACAGTAGGATAATGAAATCGTGATTTGGGATTCACAATTTGCACTCCAGTCCAGCATGGGGCGATAATGCGCCAAGCCAGTCGATTTGTCCGCCGCCAAAACATTGAATACAAAGAAGAAATATTTTTCTTTTCGGAAGAAGGTCCCTACAAAGCGGCCCCTATTTCTTTTTATCTGGAAAAAGTCAAACAAGCCGAAAAGCAGCGATGTATGCCAGGACGAATGCTGGGAGTACACACGGAGACTTTCAGGATAGAAATGGAGTAAACTATGTGACATCGGCAGAGTCTTTTGGACACTGCTCTCAATTGTTCTGGAAGAAGGATCCCAATGACTCCGGAGTAAGAAAGCCTGCCGCTACTGCCATTAGCTAGCGAGCTAAGCAACACATAAAGCCGCTCTAAACGACATTTATTAAAACATTCGACCTGTTTACATTCATTCCCTCACGAGACTGCCCCTTGAGGTTGTCCTATATCACGTATCACTGTCAGCTAAAATGTAGCTACCCGTTAGGTCATGTAACAACATTGTTAGCAATATGCTAATGCTGCTCCAATCGTCATGCTGAGCGACTCATGGCCTAGTTTTGCTGCCAGGAGTAGTGGCTAGCTGTGGTTAGCCTTGAGAACCTCTTGCGCTTTCCGATGTTAATTTAATAGAAATTGTGACGTAGATACATATTTGTATCTACACGGTTAGCCCCATCGTGGTAATTTCATTAGTTGGTTGAGGGTCCCAGTCATCTGTGGTTAATTTTCAATTCATCTATGCAAGCAGCTTTAGCTGTTCATGTTTGTTAGCTCAGGCTTTAAGGCAAACCGGGGAGAGCTTTCTCACAACAGGACAGCTATGTATTTTTATTGGTTCAGCTACGGGTGGCAACCGAATAAATGCATCATTGCTTGACAACGGTGGGATATGCTGTACTAGGAATAGTAGACCAAATAGTAGTTATTGTAAACTGTGTGGAACCGTGATATTGTTATCGCACAGCGCAAAGTAAACAAGACGAGTTGTCCCACCGGAAACGGGAGCGGAAGACGCCCCGTAGGAGGACTTTGAAAGACCCCTTTGTGACGCTTCACTCTGTGGTTCATTCATCATCACCCTGCTAGAAATATTAAACTGCACTTAGAGAACACAGGCGCCTTTTTAAATCTTTTTTTTTTTCCAAACGTTGGCCTCTCTCCCCAAACAAAAACGCACTTGAAACTCAAATGTATATTGTCATATAGGGGGTTTAGAGGTAATTTTATATAAAGGCAAAATCCTATCTTGTTTGACACGAGGGCCGTATTAGTCTCTGTGGCTGAATGTCTCAGCACTAATAACTTTGGTTGATGCAGGAATACTTATTTACCTGTCGTTTAACTGTAATTGCTTTATTTTCATCCACCCTGAATTGACATTTACGGTGCCATATCTCCAAAATAATGTCACTTCTTACTATCACTTACATTTAAGTGATTTTAGCAGACGCACCTATCCAACCTTGACTTGCTTTAAGTAAAATTGTCACTGGTAGCTGAAACAGCCATACATCAGTTATCAAAAGTACAAGCAGTCTATTAGAACAGTTTGTCACCAGAACCTGTACCTCAAATTACATTGCAAAAATTGCATAATCAAATGGAACAATTGCTTATCAATAAGTGCTTCAATTTCAGTTGCAAAGATCAGGTCATTACATAGTGTAAAAGAAGAGCTAAAACAGGATATTTTTGTTTACACAGAGTAGACACAGGGGGAGGGGAATGGGGTGGTCACTTGATAAATCAAAATTTCCTTTGTGTTTTTCTTGTTGCCTAGCCATGCCGCACTATTGGGCAAAAATATCTGTCATTAAATAAATATTACTTTTCTGGGTGCTTATTACTACTGACATGCTTTCACAGAATGAACAGCAGCAATGAAGTGTCACAGAAGTATGTGGCAACAAGTGCCTTTGGTACTTAGTAATTACTATCAGAAGCATGTGAAAATACAGTAGATAAGCTATAAGCAGACCCAAAGTACTGTTCCAGTTCCATGTTAAAAAATAGATTTTCAGGATATTGTATATTTTAAGTTTAGAGAGGCTGTACCATAACTGAAACATCAACGGGTTTGTTCTCAACGTATTCACAAACAAAGACATAAAACCCCAGCCTGTTGGCCTTACGTATCGGTCTTACAATGTCTAGGGTGCGTTTGTACGGCTGCTTACTTCCTCCCTCTGCTCCGCCTTCCCCCCAGCCCAGTTCCACCATCAGTTGGTGCGACCAGCTCCCGACGTCGTCGTCCTCGCTCACCTCTTCCAGTCTGTCAATGGACTCTCGAGCGGCGGCGGCGGCGGCAGCAGCGGCGGCAGCAGCAGCCGCGGCGGCGGCCGACATGGAGTCAGACGAGAGGCCCTACGCCTGCGACCTCTGTAACTGCGCCTACAAACACGCCAGCTCCCTGCTCAACCACAAGCTCACCCACCGGACCGGAGATTTCAGGTTGGAACTCGCGGCGATTGCGCAGTTGGTTGTTTGTTTTGCACGATTCAAGTCTTTCTCGACCTAAAGGTTTGTGTTCATTAGAAAGACTTTGCTAACTAGTTTTGACTTCAGAGTCAATGAGACTCATTATTAGCACGCGTAGGTTATGTTCGCTATTCCTTAATTTATTATATTAACATGAAGTGTTTCTTACAAAGGATTCAATGATTGATTATTTGAAGCACTCGCAAGCTTGTCACCTTTTTGTTTGTTTTGCGAACCTGAAGCTTAACACTACAACCGCCGTCACTTTTTCTATAGAGTTGCACACCAGGTGACGTATACCTCCATTTGTTCTCACTAGCGGCCCGCTAAGCCTTTGTCACTACAAGCCTGCGGGGATTGGTACGTGTCATTTCACTGAGAAGTGCAAAGTGCCGCAGCTGTTACACACACACACACACACCCACACACCTCTCAGCACTTGAGATAAGGAGGGCGGCTGCGACACACTCGGCCGTCTTGGTGGGTTCCAGGGTTACCTTGGCCTTCATGCGGTTCTCACATACAGTATAGTCTCTGAGGTGTGTCAGCATGTCCATGTCCACCACGGAATGAAAACTGTCCGTGCGGTGCTCGGTCGGTTGTTTGGTCACTTGTCAACCTCGGCGTCTGAACCCTCGCCAGACTCGTTCCACTCCAAGTTCCAAAGCGTCCCGGGCATTTCACTCGTATAGCCCACTGGAATACTAGGACCGCCCATTGTTATTCTTTTATAATACTATTGTATTGAAGACACTGGCAATTTAGGAACAGTCACGGAAGGACATAAGCGAGGCATATACACTCATTTCATAATTAAAAACACAAAGTTGAATGATGTGGCAAGCCACGGTTCTAGTGTGTTAGGATATGGTGCTTAAATAAATTCAGCAGGCACCCGTCATTACATGGACTTAATTTATTTGCTGTTTATTTTGGGTTGGGGAGTCAATTTAAGACACGGGCAGGTCAGTCCGTTCTCCTGCAGCTACAACGAGGGACCAGATGGAAGCCTCTGATCTGCAGCGATCCTGACCGGCGCGTCATTACATGCTCTCAGTCAGGGTGACCGAGCGATCACAGCGTCCGGCCTGTGACTGCAAGGTCACCCATTGCAATTTCTTCGTAGCAGCTGGTGTCTGTGCATCAGCAACCAGTGCCGCCTCAGAGCGTCCTTGAGCACACCCCCATACCACTTTTACCCACTTGGTTATCACCGAGACGCATAACCCCCATCTGCTCCTTTTTAATACTTGTAACTGTACTTGTAACTATGCTTTACTTGTAACTATACTTGTAACTGTCGCTTTGGATAAAGGCGTGCGCTAAATGACCCCATTGAATGACAGCCCCTTTCTCTCCTCCAGGTGCGACTTCTGCAGCAAGCCCTACACCAACTACATGTCCCTGCGCAACCACATGCGCATCCACGGCCAGAAGCGCTACATGTGCGACTTGTGCGGCAAGGCCTTCCGCCTGGCCCGCTACCTCCGCAACCACCAGAAGATCCACGACGACGGGCCCAACCGCTTCGACTGCCCCTCCTGCAGCAAGAGCTACCGCACCATGCTGGAGCTGGCCCAGCACCGCTGCAGCGCGGCCTCCAGCCAGGTTGGGCCACGGGTCAGTGTGTTCATATGTGTCTCAGCAGGGTGAAGGTGTAAGACACCGGGGGGCACCTTAGCAGCGCAGTAATGTCTGGAGAAGATAATGGAATTGACGTGTAGCTTGTCAAAGGCACACTATGAGGAGTTTTCTCAGATTTCCCCATTCAGCCGTTTGTCATTCACATATGTATCTGACCCTAGAAAATGGGACGATCAGCGATTTTAGCGCTTCACTGATCCGTTTCCGTCATAGAGCCTGAAAAGTTCTATTGCCTCGTCACTATGCTTCTTGCAAAAAAGCTGACGTTCCAATTGAGCTACCAGTACGCCTACAATTCCTGTCCTCCGTCCGAGGGGTGGAGGTAGCTTTGTGCGACACGAAATGCAGAAATGTCTACTCTGGGAAATGCTATTGCTTCCACTCCTCGAAGTGCTTTAATTGATTATTATTATTTACAATCTTGGGGAAGACTCAAATGTTTTACAGCTTGGGTGAAATTATGTGAAATTATGATTGTTTACATATTACAAAATGTTGCCATTTTCACAAATGAATAATTGTGCTGCAAAATTGCTATGCCGTTATACCAAGCTAGTTGCGTTGACCTAGAGTGTGTGTGTGTGTATGAGAGAGAGAGAGAGAGAGAGAGAGCACAGTTGCCTTTTGGCATTGTGTGTGTGTGTGCCCACGTCATAACAAGTGTATGCGTTATAACGTGTAGGTACTGTGACTAAGACCATACTCCAGCCAAACGCTGCTAAATGTAGTCTTTGGCTGCTAAATTTAGTCTTTGGCCGCTAAATCTTCACTACCAGCAATTTGGGCAAGAAACCAACATCAGTTGGAGGCTATTCTGTGTTCAACGGATGTATTGGGTGATATAATATCACAGGTGCCTGGTAAACTGTGATGTTGAGGTTTAGTGCGTATGGGTTATCAGCATTGTGCATGCAACACAACATTACTAGCCCCTCTAGGAAGGTCCACGCGCTGATCGTAAGGGTGAAACGGTGTTTTAGTGTTAGTCTAGAATAGGGCTAGGCTAGGTGTAGGGCAAGGGTCAGGGCTTAGGGTAGGGGACTCAATTTAAAGAGGTGGAAATTCCTCACCAGTTAGTAATTCAAATGTATGTGTGTGTGTGTGTGTGTTTATGTGTGTGCGCGCACGCCTGTTTGCGGGTTCATAAGAACCGGTTCAACTGCCCGTCCTGCTTTAAGCGCTACCGAACCATGCTGGACCTGGCCCAGCACCGCTGCAGTGCCGCTGCCAAAAACCAGGTTGGTGCGAGCATGGCTGTGTAGCGTCCGTCTGTCTGTCCCTCTGTCTGTCTGTGCAGCCGTCTGAGCGTCCGTCTGTGCGTCCGTCTGTGCGTGTTTGCTGGGCTAGGGACGAGAACTAGGGTTTGGGCAGATGTGGTGTTAGCTGCAAGGCAGGGCCAACACGCAGGACTTTAAAGGAGACGTTAGCTATAGGTTACCGTGACTTAAATATTATACAGGTTCTGTTAAACAAACAAACGTACCCATGCTCTGAGACAGTGTGTCATACTAGGGCATCGTTTCTAAGCCTTCGTGGTTTAGATTTCTGGTTTTTTTGTTTTGTTGTCGATTTTTAAGGACATCACACTATATGTATATGTATTTTCTGGCATTGCTATTGTTATTTTGGTATTGGAAGGCTGATTTTATTTAGTTTGCTTCGATGTTGCACTAAAACAAACATTGTTTACTTATATGTGCCACCATTGTTGCGTTGCTTAATGGAGTTGTCCATTCCAGTAAGCACTGGGATTACTTGTGGTTCTGAGATGCTGCAGCTGTTAGCCTTGATGTTAAGGCAAGTCAGGACATCTGTCTGAAGGGTAATCTCAAATCAGCGTAAGGGCCTGAGATATGAGATAGGTGGATGTTTTCGGCAGCGTTAGTCAGGGCTTGGCATGATACTAGGTAGATAAATATTGCTCTGTGTGTGTGTGTGTGTGTGTGTGTGTGTGTGTGTGTGCACGCACATACAACCTGTCCACTCCACCTCTCATGCTCACATTCTTATTTAGAGAATGCTAGACTAGCAAGGTTTCAGTCCTCAGCATAAGTAGCTTGTCTGCCAGACTTGAAGAGCATGATATGACGTGTCGCGGTCAAATAAAACGTCCAGCCATTTGTCTCTCTCTCTCTCTCTCTCTCTCTCTCTCTCTCTCTCTCTCTCTCTCTCTCTCTCTCTCTCTCTCTCTCTCTGTCTCTGTCTCTGTCTCTCTCTCTGTCTCTGTCTCTTGCCCGTCTCTTGTCCCGTCGCAGTGTGTTGTCATTCCATACCAGACCATCAGAACGCTGGCTGACCATGCTGATCAGCGCTTTCAGCCACGGGGGGGGGGGGGGGGGGTGACTAATTGGTGGAATCGAATTGGTTTTAATACGAATTTGCCCAATTGTACCCAAACAAGTGGCCCAAGTTTGGGGAAAGCTCCGCTCAAATGAACTCAAATGAGCTATGCCGCTCCATAAAAGCTAGCATCAGAGTGCGGAAACCTCAGTTGAGTTTTTCAAGTTAAAAAAACTAAAGATCTCACTCCCATTCCTGCCCTCCTTTCTTTGCTTCCTTTCTTTCTTTCCATTCCTTCCTCCTCCAGCCGGCTGGTCGTCGCTCCAACTTCTCCGCCCGTCGTCAACAGCAACAGCAGCAACAGCAGCAGCAGCAGCAGCAACAACAGCAGCAACAACAGCAGCAGCAGCAGCAACAGCAGAACAACGCCACTCCCATGATGCAACAGCAGCACGGGCACGCCCAGCAGGATCCTCTGCCCTCCCACTGCGTCTCCCCCATGCCCCAGGGCGTGGGCAGCCAACCGGTCTCGGACCCCCACCAGGTAGGGACGAGCATTCACGCCCCTCCCAGCCACCTACCCGTCAGTTGGTCATTATGCATTATTGTTCCACCCTAGACACCTGTGTGTAGATTACAACTCTTCCTCCTTTCTACTCTGTTAGATCAGCTCTTAGAATATTAATCACTTTGCCGGAATTTATACTGCTAGCAATTAATGACGGTTTTGAGGAGTGAATGATAACTTTCGAGTAATGTACTATAAATGCACAAGTGGATTAACCAGATGACATGATGCTGTGCTTATTCTGGGAGAATGTTGTTAGCTTGCAAAAACTGGTGGTTAACCAGTTCAACTGTTGACAAATGTACTGATTGTAAGTCGCTTTGGATAAAAGCGTCTGCTAAATGCTGTAACGGTAGTATGATGTATATTTAATCTGTCAAGTTGCACTTCCTTGTTGTTGAGGGGAGAATTGGTTTAACATGAACGATCCAAAGTTGTGTTGATAAGTCCGACTGTTCTGATGACCCATTGCAAGCATTCATCGTTATACTGTGTCTAATGTTTCATTTTGTGTCTGTTTCCTTGCTGTTTATAGAGATATCGGGATAGAACGATGCACATAAGCAGCGTGAGTGTTTGCTGTTGTCTGCATACCACTCCATTCCAAAAGGGAGTTCCACAATGTTCCACAATGGGCTCGCTTGGCCCGTTGTCCGCTTGTGAACCGTGTGCTGAGACTCCTGTCCTCCTCCTCCTCCTCCTGCAGGGTCGTTCCAGCTCGTCCTCCTCCCAGAGCAGCCAGCAGAGCATGAGGAGCAGCTCCTCCAAGCACGCCTCCTCCACCAGCGCCTCCGTCTCCTCCTACTCCCTGCTCCAGCCCCTGGTCCCCGAGGTAAAGGACATGGGATCGGCTTACACTAGGCTGAGCGCCCCCAACACCATGGTAGGAGAGACGCCCGCCCCGCTCCAGCCGGCCCGCTAGCTGCCTCCTCCCCCTCCCCCCCGCCCCGCCGCTGCCTGGCTACTAACCGCAGGATAGCCCGACTAGCTTTTAGCTCTCCTAACACCTCCCTCGCATGTCCATCTTGCACCTCTTATCTTCAACGCCCCTTCCTTTTTGTGTGGAGTCACTGCAGTGCTAAAACATTAGTACAGCATTTTCTGGTGCGCCAAATGCTCAATTGAAAATGGGACATATTTCAAATTGTACAATTTTAGCGAAAGACTGCCTTGCTTTAAACAAGCTACAACCACCACTGGCTTCAGTTTTAAGCCTGCACCACCAAGCATAGTAATGTTTGGTGGTGCAGGCTTAAAAGAAAGAGTTGCATGATGGACATCGTAGTTGTTCTACTTAGATTTTAGATCTTTCTTTGCTATTTTAATGTTAGTGGAAACGGCTTTTTTTTCTTCTTCTTTCCTTTCATTGCAATCAAAGGGTGTTTCTAATTAGAATATTTTATCGAGCAAGAAGAGAAAAAAACATTCACTGAGCTTGTGTCACGCTCATAATTCATATTTGTTCAGTTAGAATTGTTTATATACAAAAATATAATTTTTATGTATTAAGTTAAATTTAGCAATATTAAATGCTTAACTTTATGTAACATGTCCACTTTAGTCAAATATAAGCAGGTTGGTGCAAGATGTAAAACTGCATTAAAACAACATTCTTCACAAAATCTAGATATTTTGGTTGAGATGAAAATATGAAGCATATTTTCTGGAGGCGCAGCTTACCCATCCTTTCTTTCCCCCCCTCCCTTTCTCCCCCTTTCGCCCTTCCCCACCCTTCCTTTCTCCCTTTCCCACCCTCCCTTTCTCCCTTCCTTTCTCCCTTCCTCGCTTCTTGTACCATGCATCAGACTGCTGTGTCTGTATTTCACTCTGTTGTGAGAGGAGGTAACACCATGGGGATATTTCACAGACCTAGGAAGTAGTGGCAGTAAGCCACAGTAGTGCAAGATGCAAATTGCCATCTGAACTCAAGTGGCTCCATGGCTCTGCGTTGGAGCTAATTAATCTCACTAATTGAAGTCAAGCTTCACTCACTATTTAGAGGACTGTCAGAATGTGGAGGGAAGCTCACTGCTTTAATTATAGGATTGTGGCAGATGGGCTGTGTGTTTTTTTTTGTGTGTGTCTTTTTCACAGTTGTTGGAGCAGGACCTGTTAGAAAGAATACATGCACATTAATTGATGCGAGTGGTGATTTGTTGCCATCTAGTGGAGGCAGAGGCCATGAAAACAGCTGATGGGGTACAGAAAAGTAACAATGGAACATCACATTTAAAAAGTGATTGGATTGTCACAGTTTAGAGTAACTCTAAGTGACTGCACGTAAAGGTACACTCTTTGAATTGTGATAAGTGTACCTTAGAGAGAAAGCTATCAGGACAGTATTAATTGCCGTGGCTAATTATCAGATTAGGGGAATTAAGCCTTGAAAAACACCCTGCTACCTATTTTGGGGACACGTTTTTGAATATTCGCCAAACAAAACTGTTATCTTGTGGTGCTACTCCCTTCCATCCTCCATCTTCCATCCTCCATCTTCCATCTTCCATCCTCATCCTCCAGCCTGCTATTTATCTCTGGCTGTTCAGTTGGTTGTCACGTTACATTGACGTTCACCCCACTGTATCCAGTCCGCCCCACGTCTCCTCTCTGACGCCTCTCCTCTCCTCCTCCCTCGCAGCCGAAGCACCAGGACAGCTTCTCCCTGGCCCCCCAGCGGCCCCTGACCATCAACCCCCTCGGCCACAGCCTCCACCCCAACGGGGCGCCCACGCTCAAGCCCTCGCCCATGCCGCGCACCATCCAGGGCATGCCTTGGGAGCAGCGCTCCCTCTACAACCAATGAGGACACCGCCCACCCCATACCACCCCCTCCTACCCCCTCCTCCGGACGGACCCCGGCCTCCGCGTCGCACCCCTCCCCACCCCCAAAAACACGCACCCCCTTCCTATACTGACCTTCACACCTATTGTAAACCTCCCCCCTCCCCCCCCCCTCCAGTGTTGAGGCTCAAAGTTTTTACTTTATTTTATTTTATTTTTATGCTCTTGAGACGTTGGTGCCCCCCACCCCCACCCCCACCCCCACATGGAATTCAGTGTTCGTTGGGAAAGCGGGGGAGGGAGCCCCCCCCCACCCCCCTTGAGAACTAGTTTGAAAGTTGATTACTGAGTAGTTAGGTTAAAAAAATGTGTTGCCTTGACCCTCATGTCTGATCTATGCCATGTACTGAATATAAGTTAAAAATGTCTGTCCCTAACCTCGCCTTTCACTGACAGTTTACCCCCCCTGTCCCTCCCCCATCGTCTCCCCTCTCTAGGTAACAACAACCTTTATAAATAGCCACCTCCCCTCTTTTATATGTGCTGAAAGAAATGAATGATTTCTTGTTTGTTTTTTAAAGTAAGTGTGTGTGTGTGTGTGTGTGTGTGTGTGTGTGTGTGTGTGTGTGTGTGTGTGTGTGTGTGTGTGTGTGCGGCGGCTTTGTAAAGGATGTCG
>JAOEHI010053320.1:7500-15373 GCA_025447815.1 Percopsis transmontana | reverse complement strand
CTCCCCCCCCCCCCCCTCCTCCATCTTCCTTTTATTTATTTTGCTGTCCAATATTCGGGTGCTCCCCCCCCCCCCCCGAGGTACGTGATGCAACGACCGACAGAGGTCGATATTATGGGCCCTGTGAAAAGAGTCATGACTGTCATTGATCCTGGAGGGGGGTGCGGGGAGGTGGGGGTTGAGAGACCAATGTGGGCGAGGTCATATTGGTAGCTGCTTAGGAATATAATGGTCTGAGCAAAGATGAGTCCATCACCCCTTTTTATTCTGCTATTACCAGACGCTACCCAAATAGAACTGTGGATTGTTAGAAAGCCGGGCTCATTGTCAAAGCACACACAAACATAAACCTTGTGTACAAACAGTCCTTTCTAGCTGCTAGGTAGAAATAGGGCAAGTCCCCCTGCATCTCCCTCCCCTACTAAGTACTCTGTCCTGCTGTGCTGGAAACGGCAAATACGCAGAAAGAGGCCAAACTATCATTGCCACACACACAGACGTGTGTGTGTGGGTGTGGGTGTGTGTGTGTGTGTGTGTGTGTGTGTGTCCCCGTTGTGTGTTCACATGCATCCGGTATATGATTGTTAATGTTAATGTGTGCGCACAAGCGTGAAAGTGTGTGAATCAGCGAGGATATACTGTACTGTATGTGTGTGTGTGTGTGTGTGTTTACCTGCTGCTGTGATGCAGGATGATGTTTAATCGGGGGGGGGGAGCTACAGTATAGTCCACATTCAGTCCAGGCCTAGACTAAATACATTCTCTCATTACATTCCCATTAGCTGTGTCTATGACTAAAGACCGTAACCCTCGAGGGTCACAGAGCACTTCGTACCCTCTCACAGGTTAATGACAACAATTGCATTAGCCTCCCTATTTAGGAGGTGGCATTGCCAGGGCAGCATGCATTCCCCTGCATAGACCCCCCCCCTGAATCGGTAACACAGCCCCATGAGCCTAGTTTCTATTGGATGAGGCACTGATCAGATATGCTGCAGGGAGGGTTCAATTTTAAGACGGCTATTAGGCCCTTATTCCCCGCTAAGGAAGTGGCGCTCCCGTTCCAATTATATTTAGATTAGAGAGTTGGAGCTCACTGGTGTTGGAGCTATTATTTAGGGAAGTGTAAAAGGTTAGAATGTCTCCCGTGAGTCGTTGCGTTGAGTACAGTAATTAGCCAGGGATCTGGGGCCGCTACTGTAGCCTATACATATACAGTGTGCTTCTCTATTTCTCTCTCTGTTCAACATGCACCACAGTGAATGATCTTTGAGATAATTAGGCTATTTAACAGTCAAATGCTAATATGCTTAACAGCGCCAATTTATACACTTCTAAGTTGTTAAAAGTCCAACATGACCCTAGCATATTTATAATTGGTTGATCCATTGCGATGAACAGTGACACAAATTGTTTTGGAGCATTTTACATGAAACATTTGAATGATATTTAGCTTTAGTGAAACCCTTGATTGTATGTCAATGTATCTCAATGTCAACACGTTGGCATTTTAGTCGCTGTATTCATGAAACCGAATGTATTATTTTTTCCAACCTGCATTCCATTCCATTGTTTGTCATAAACATATGACGTTCCCTGGTACAATGTTTTTACTTGATTGCTTTGTCAAATTGATCTCTCGTCAATATCCAAGGCTTTGTAGATGTGAGTTGAGATATAGTGCAACCAAAAAGTGGGGGAAAAAAATGACACAATGTCAGCCTGTGGACTTGCATTGATGTGAGGAAGTTATACGGGCAAATGTTTTCAATTTCGTTTTCAATTATTGTTTATTTTTGCACACACAGGCACACATAGTTCTTCTTGATGTATGGGGCATTGATTATTGTAGCATTATTGTCCAGCCCCACATTCATGTCACAGTAGACCTGATATCGCGATACTATACAGGAATTAGGAGAACGCAGTCTGAAGAAACAAGCCAGGGACCAATAAACATGAACTAAAATCCTAACACAAATGATATGCAATTTAGGAAGATGCTATATTCATAGATAATAAGTTATAGCAGATAATAATCTTTGAGAATTTATAATAACAATTTATTTGCACAGTTCTTTTTGGTGACAACAGGTGGGGCTGCCCCTAATGACCAGTTACCACTGCATGTGATCTAAAAAAAATTCTCTCTCAAATGTGAAAAAGAAGAGTACAGTAGGTATTGTAACTACTCTTGTGATTCAGGCATCATCTCGGTTTTCACACTTTTGAACTTTGTTGCGTTTGTGTAAGGTTTTTATATATGACATGGGCATGGCGTCTGCCGAAACCATCCATATTTGAGAGATTTAGGCATGGCCCTGGCAAACATGCAAAGCTTTTTCTTTGTGTCAGAGATTAAACAAACGCAAACTATCTTACAACACAGGATGAGGTTATTTACTCAGATGAGAGGGTCACAGATATGCACGTGTGACTCTACAGTGTAGACCTGTGCTTCTTGGTGACTGTGTGGGAAACCCTTCACAGCAGAGAGAGGCTTCAAATGACCCTGAGCAGAGCAGAGACAGTCCAAAGCAAACACATTTTTCAACACCTCTATATCACAAGGACAAAAGAAGGATTTGCTCACATGCTGTACACGCTTCAGAAATGTGTGTGTGTGTGTGCGTGTATGGCACTGGGAGGAGAGCAAACCGACAGTTGGCACCACACATACCGAGTGAAGACATGTTTACAGTTTCATGTCTGCCACAGTTGACAAAATGGCACCAATGCAACAGATTCCTGCTCAGACGGGAAACTCAGAGGCGAGGCTGCTGGTCAAAACCTCAATCCCTCTGATTTCCACAAACTTCCCTTTTAAGGAGAAAAGCATGTCCCTGGAACAGCAAAACATCTGAGTAGTCTTATAGTACTACAAGGGCCTTTATAAGAGAAACACTGTAGGCTCAAGAGTCCGAAAGAAAAAAAGCTGGCATTTCTCTCGAGTCCTTCCAAACTCAGAAAAGTGTGCTTCATAGATTAAGTGTACAGGAGTCCCATTAGAGTCACAGCCAAGACAATCGGCTGTGTACAAATGGAATGACACCCTGTGTAAACACAGGATGCTGGCCTAAGCACACAGACACATGCACACATGCACCAATAAAAACTCTCTCTCTCTTTCTGATGTACTGTTTTTTTTCCCTGTTAGGGTTAGGCTCTGTCACACAGTCAGACAGACACACCGACACACGCACACCCGTGCAAGGTTACTCTTTCCTCAGGTAATCAGCAGTTTCATCATTGGGGCCTGCCTGTAGCATATTTTAAGGTAATTGATGGATTCAGGCTGATGAATGAGATATGTCACCGCCGGTAAACAGTATGATTTATGGGGACAGTTTCACACTCTCCCGTTCTCTGTTTTCCGCCATCTTATGTCCTGCAATATTTATACAGTTTGGACGGTCATAAAATGCGGCTCGTGTAACGCCTCCCTCGCCCGTATCTGCAGTTAGAGAAATGACATGTCTTCCCCCTTATCCTCTGCACTTAAGTTTAATATTTAATAGCGGTGCTTGGCTCCTGCATAACCGAGCAGGCGAGCGGGCAATAGAATATGTTAATGTATAAATAGTTATTCAATGAAACCGCTCCCCAGGTGCCGTCGCTGATCACAAGGGGAGAGCAAAGGGGAGAGCAGAGGGGGGAAGAAAAAGCGGAACGAAAAAGAAGGCGAAGAAAAGTCACTCCAGACGTCAGAGCGGCGATTGTGAGGCGCTTTCATCCCTCCGTCTTCCCTAAGTTCTACTTTTCGGTGAACCTTCTTGTCACGGCTGGCATGCAAAGCGCGACGACGGGTTGAAATTACAGAAATAGATATGCAAGGTGTGGTATTTCTCCTTGTGTGATGGGAAGGCGCAGGGAAGGGAGAGATCCCAGGATAGCTAGACAGCAAAGAGTTACCGGATTCAAGCGGGAGGAAAACGGAGGGGCTGAACGGTTGGAAATATGCGTTAAGTGGACCGAGAGCGAAGGGGGAACCACCTCCAGCTGTGAAAGAATTCACCCTTTCAATTATTTACTGCAAGGTCTCGCACGGTTTCCATTTAGAAGGTCTTTGCTTTCCTCGGATGTGTAAAACACAACAAACCTTCAAGCAGGCACACGTGTAAGCATATAGTAATATATACAATATGTATTATACAAGTGTGTGTGTGTGTGAGTGAGCGTGTTTGTGGTCTAAAACCCACAGTGTGCTTATATTCCTGGCAGTAAGCTTATATTCCTGGCAGTATACATGTTTATCAGTGCTTACCAGAAATTGATGACTCACATCCTGCAGCTCTGGATTTGGAGCATGTTCTGTTACCGTTTTATGAAGAATAATACTTATAGTCATCTTATCTTGGCTATCATTAGTCCTAGTGACATTTATGTCACTAGGACAACTAATATGTCCTTTTTGTCTTTTGCCCCCAGAGCCCATCTCCCCAGATAATCTGTTTGCAAATGTAAATGTACCAATAGAGGGAGTGGTAGAAGATGTGAGCCTATGAGCTCTGCAGGAAAACCTAGCAATAAAACCTAGGAAGGAAGGAAGTGATGTAGGGGGGGAAAGAAGGAAGGAAGGGAGAGATAATGAATGCTATCTAATGAAAGTTTAAAGCAGTGTTTGCTCAAAGGGATAAGGAAGACCTAATAGTAATTAAGGAATCGTCGGGTTCTGATGGGTTCAACTATTGAACTCAGATTAGCTGATAATGAGAAGATCAAAGAGCACAGATGAGAAGCCGAGATCCTGGGAGGGGGTTCTGGGTAAGTCCAATCTCACTACTACTGGCCTAGTTTGGTAAATCCACCACGGTCGTGCTGTTTGGAAGCACGGTGAGTGTGTGTGTGTGCGTGCATGTGTGCGCGCTCACATGCACACAGTGTTAATGCTAGTTGTGTGTATGGAAGGTGGGGGCAGTTTTATATTGGATGTGATATTTTTGTTGTGTGTGTGTGTGGTTATGTGTGCTTGTGTCTTTCTTTACTGTGTTTAGGCGAACGTGCACAGTAGCGCGTGCAGCGGTTTCAGCCTTGTCTGAGCGGTGAAAATAAAAAGCTCAGAAGCTCAAACTATAATTAGTCAGAAAAGCCACAACGGCAGCTGTGAATAATTTAAGATGGCAGTTTATGCAAATGGTCCAAATGTGGGACATGTCGCAGAAGGTGCCAGTGTTTTACTGCTGACAGGATGGAAGTGATCCGAGCAATATATGAGGTGTGCGGTCCATCCGCCGAACCAAACACCGCCAGCATCACTCCATTAGTTTCACATTTGTTTGGGACATAAAGCGGATCTTATCAAGGACTTGGCGCCCGAGGGCAGGGTGTTACCGTGGGTTATGTTGTGCTAATGATGCATTCTCACTGAAGCAGAGAGGAAAGCGTTTCATGGTGCTGGAAATGCAATGTCACGGGTTTCTGATCAGTCAATAATGGGCATTATCCTATTTTTGTTTTTCTTCTGTTTTTACTGAGAAACGTCACTAGTTTGGTTAGGACAAACAGTTTTAGTGACAAAAAATGTTTTAGTAAAGTTGAAATTAGTTAATTGCAAGCTGAAGAAAGGTAAAGTGATAATAAATCAAATGAATAATAACACAGAAGAAAGGTTTATCTGCCAAGTTTAAATGTTACCTGTTCTCCTTATTAGTATGTTTAATGTCAACGGTCACTGAACATAACAAAATGAGAAAATTAGCTAATTTCAAAGTAAAATTCCATCTAAGGTTAGGTTTTGTTGCCATGGCAGCAGGATGACACCACACGTCATCTTCCAACCCCCCACACCCCAACACACACACACCCCACCAGGTGCCTCGTGAGGGGACAGATCGACTTAATCATATTGAAATGAAAGTCTTCTGCTCTCTTAGTTCAGAGAGCACTGCATTAGGGCTTTCAATAGACTTTATTACCTCTCTAATTAGATTGCAATTATGAAATTTTATTAGCCGTTATTACATGCAGTACTCGGCACACATCACCACCTCCCGAATTCATTTGCTGCTGTTTAGCGACGCCTGGGAAACTGGCAATCTTAAAAAACTGATTACAATCCAGTCTGTGAGAATTTACACAGCTCATAAGGGTTCACAATCAACCAAAATGTTCCACATTCAACTTTTAGCAAACTATTGCCATTCACATGTGGTACTTGACAGGTATTTTACCTGGGGTGTTACCAAAGACGAGCTGTATTGTATAATTATTGGCCTGTAGCAATCTAATGCAGTGCTGAGCTTTAGTCTGAAAAAAATACCCACTGTGGCCCTGTCTAAGATAATGACAACCACATAGATTTTCATGTATCTAGCTTATGTGGCTTTGCGGCTCAGACACAAGCAACACACCCACAGAAACCCTTTCTCCTTTTCTTTTTCAATGCAGTTATTTTCCTCCACAAAAGTGGAGCTATGGAGATGGAGACACTCTTTCTCTCCATAGCTCCACTTTTGTGTCTTTCCCTAGCAGTTATCTCATTTTGACGTTCAAACTGTTTAAGTAAAACACGGTATGCTAGCTAGTCTCTGCTCTGCCATAATGCAAGGATGCTGTTGTGAATGCTAAGATGTCAGCAGAAAGAGGATTTATAAAACATCAATAACCATAAATCCCTGAAATCTGAATATGGATCCAAGAACAAAGGGCCTGACCAAGTAATAACAGCAGCAAAGCCATGGCAGAAACACTCTAACTTCACTTGATATACTAATATCTGCTTGTTTAAAAACAAAGTGAATGCTCATAACTATACATGGAGTCAACCCAGTAGAATTCACTGGAAACATGGAGATGTTTTCTCTCAGGCATAAAAATTGAGCCATATGGAGACTTGAGGTCAGTCAAATGAGTCATTAGAATCTAAAATCAATCAGTGCCAAATTTCGGTACCTGAAATTGGGTAAGAGAGTAGAGAGAGGGAGAGAGAGAGAGAGAGAGAGAGCGATACTACTAAATCGAGATTACGTCACCCCTTCAACTTCAATGTTTAACACAGTCAGGGCAATGGCGAGCCGAAAGTGGTGGTTAGACTTAAACGCAGACAACTATGGGATTATAGCCAAAACTCCATAATTTTTTTTTTGAAAAAATTCCAGGTACCAGTACCGGTTCAAATGTGAGCAGTACCCAACCCTAGTGAGTATTGCTATGTTGAGTGTGTCTTATGCCTGTCCTCTCTCCCTCTAAAAGGATTTTTTTTAGCAATAAACATTAAAAATAATTTACGCAGATTAATTTGTGGTGATAATATGACGGTTGATAATATACAGTACAATAGAAAAAACTTTACTGCATAAACACACACATACATGCACATAGACAGTAGGCTACTTACTAATTACTAATTTCTAAATCTCTAATTATATAATTACTGCTCCGCCTTTGCTACATTTCCTGGAGAATTTTTCTTATTTGGTCTTTGGTCCTCTCTCTTTTCAGCCATTTTGAAGAAAGTGGGTTGGGTTAAGAGACCTGATTTTTTGGGGGGATATTATTTGGGGGGATATTTTACGTTATAAAACATCAGTATTATAATTAACAACAAATGAAACGTCTGCAATATCCACCATTAGTATTTTTTTGTGTGTATGTGAGTTATCTTGTGAAGCTGCTGCCTGTGAAGATTTATAGCTGTGCTGCTTTGAAAACATCTGATGACTTGTCTCTATGGGGAACTAACAGCATTCTGAGGCCTTAATACTATTATGCAGCAAGACCTAGAGCTGTCCACTCACACGTACACACACACTGGGTGAGATCAAAGTTCTGGGGCAAAGCTGACCTTTTACCCCAACTAGACTGCACTGGCTATGGGGGGAGGGGGAGTTTGAGCAAGTTAAATCTGGAGTGAAGAAATGGGAAAGCTACAGCA
>JAOEHI010053320.1:0-2500 GCA_025447815.1 Percopsis transmontana | reverse complement strand
GCTTATGTTTTGAGGGACACCTGTTGGCACCACCTGTATCAAAAGCTTTAATTAAGTAATTTAGCAGATGGTTTTATCGAAAGTGACTTACAATTACAAGGAGCAGATAGGGATTAGGCATCTTGCTCAAGGATACTTACAGGAAGGCCAACTCTGGGGCTCTGTCACGATCCGCGGGCACTGGTCCCCGCGCACGCGTCGCGCCGTCCCTCTTGGCTGCGCACCTGCGGGGGATAACTCCCCACAGGTGCTGCTTTTCGTTAATTTTCTGTTGGACTATTTATGTTTCACCGTCAGCACTAGGTGCTTTTGTATTGGTTTTGGAAACGCACGAGCACTGCTCGTTGGAACTCGCACCTACACTCCTGCCCGTTACAGGCTCGAACCAACAAGCTTCAAGCTGGGAGTCCAACACCAAGAACAAGTTTGGAATAACTAAGAACACTGCCGAAAGCAGTGCCTCCACAGGATTTTTGGAGTCAAATGGTTGTAGGTAGAACCCTTTTGAACCTTTTTTTCTGAGAGTGTTTGGGATGAGTGTTATGTGACCTTCCACTAGGGAAACAGCTTTAAGTGTGTATAGGGCTAAGTGTGTATGAGTATACTTGTGCTTTTGTGTGTGTGTGTGTGTGTGTGTGTGTGTGTGTGTGTGTGTGTGTGTGTGTGTGTATTGTGGTTGGTGGGTGGTCAAATGTGTGTCTTCTTTCCCCGCATCTGTCTCTGCTCCATTAACTCTTCCCGTCTTTAGCTTTGTTTGGATTGGTGTCATGGCCTTAATCCCCCCGGTCGCCTGGAAATTGACTCCTCCTTCCTCCTGTCTGCCTGCTCCTTTCTTCTTTCTCCTTTCTCCTATCCTATCCTCCCCACAACTTTAAAATTTTTGCTCTTCTCTGCTCCTTCTCTTTTCCACCACCTCTCGTCTTTCCTGTCCGGGGCTTGCTCGCCTCTGTTCCCCTCCGTTCCTCCTTTCATCGGCCCCGTTCATCTTTCTGCTCCACTAACCCACTCAGTCACAGCCCTGCTCTCTGCTCTAGTCTGACAGGATCTGCTGAGGAGGGTGAAAGTTGGAGACGGGGACAGCGACCTTTTAATCCCCCAGTCTCCTTTCCCCCGCCCTACTTATCCGTTTGCCACAGCTACCCTCATTCCCGCTGTCCACTGGTGAAGAATTGGTCTCTATAGGAGTGGGTCTCAATTTGTTTTGCTCTGTATTAGAAATAATAATAAAGATTAGCATTATTTTTTAGCTTAGACCTCCCTACATTTTCTTTTAAAACTTAGACCTCCCTAAAAGTGTAAAGGGGTCCCTCAAGCACAGTATGAGATCCACGGCTGTACTGCATAGCAACCATCTTCCAGTGGACAGATACAGAGCCGTGGCATATAGTACATACACAGTATAGCTGGCACTGACTAGCAGAGCCACCCAGGCCATTAATGCTGTAGGTGGCATTATGTGTGAGGCTGTCGCTGTGTCTTTGTGTCTTTGTCTGTCTCTAACTCTTCTTTCTAGATACGATTAGCAGATTTCACGATTCAATACACATTTTCACAATTCAAATCACGACTGAATTTGATTTCCGATTCTTGCACTGGAATATTTTATACTACACCTATACTGTAGTATACCATATTACACAAAAAACAGCTACCACGTTCACTTCCGGCTCTGCCCTCCCCCGATTCCCACTGATTGGCTCATGCACTCAGATGACTTTGCTCGTCCAATAAGAAAGCCCGAATTGGGACAAGTGTGTGTTTGTTTGTAAAACAGATTTTGTGATTTTTAGTTACACCCCATTGATACCCACTGTACTATTGTACGTGCAAGAGAAGCCTGCTGTACTCTTCTCTCCTCTCCATCCATTGTGTCTGTGTTATGTGAGAAGGAGGAACCCCCCCCAGCCAACCAGTCAGGTTGTCCCAGTGCTCCATGTTCACTAACAGGACAGACACTGCCCAAGGTGACTGTATGTAGAGCACTTCTCAGGAGATGGGGAACACCTGTTCAGGTGGAAATGTGCAGACACACAAACACACACACGTACACACGGCTGCTACTCAGACTGTTTCTGAATGGTGACATACCTTTCCTCCTTGACTTTAGCTACCAGTGTCAGGACCAGAATAGGCTGGCAAAAGGTGATACGTCATTGTGGACAGGGCTTTGCTGTAGCCATTTATACCAGGGAACAGGGTCGAGCACGATTAACCCCGTCCTCCTTTCGCGTCGCCGTATTTGGAGCTCTACTCTTTATGCCCGTTGCATAATAAGGTCAATACCCACTATGATAACCGGTTTATGTCTTATTGATCTGCTATTGAAATTTACCATTGCTAGACATCCAGCAGGTGGCCTTGAGGTCTAATCAATTAATCAGCAGCTTTAATTGACAAGGACCTCCTCTACAAAGACAGACAGGAGGTAATTCAATAGTGCCTGTGTGTGTGTGTGTGTGGATGGCTGCATGTGTGTGTGTATATAATGCATCCCATAACT
>JAOEHI010053319.1:0-15374 GCA_025447815.1 Percopsis transmontana | reverse complement strand
CCCAATGTGTGTGCCAAATTTCAGAACTTTTGACCAAGCGCTTCTAGGGCCTGCCATAGGACCCCAGTCAGAAGAATAATATTTCATACAATTCCAATAGGTGCCTTCGCAGCTTCGCTGCTTGGCCCCTAATGAATAAAAGTGTGTATGAGCTATATCACTGCAGGCATGTTCTAATTTGGGTAGGGTAGGCCCTACTGGTGTTTGTAAACCCTTTCAACAGAACTCTCAACACCATACAGAATGTAATTGAACAATACACCCCTTGACATTTATAATTTACATAAACATGTAAAATAACACTAGTCTCGCGGGGCAGACATGACTGTAACTACGTGACGAGTCCACGACATTCTGTATAAATTTTGGCTTAAACGGAGCAGCGAAATCTGACTTGTTTACAGGTTGGATTCACTGCCTTTAAAACCGTCAGAACCCGCCCTAGCAGGGATCATCCCCGCAGTAAAACGTCTTTCAGTCTGTGCGTTTTTACCGCTAGCCACCACATAGGCTACAAGCAAATGCTATAGATTTATGAAGTAATAAGTATACATTCTCCAGTAGCTTATAAATATATTATAGAAACAACAGAAGGAAATTATGTTGTATTGTGCATCTTTGTGTTTGATGTACACAACTGATTAACTCTCGACCATGTCGCTGCTACAAAGCTAGCTTTTGTCAAAATTGGTGGTGGCATTGTTTTCATGAGCATCGCTGCATGTTCCTATTTGAATAACTGCCGCGGATTAGTTTAGAAGTTAAAAACTCAGTTTACCGCCCCACCCACATTTACGCCACATTGTCTCATAGATATCCCCGGAAGTTTTATATAGTATAAGTCTGGCCCGCTGAGACAAAATGAGCATAAAACCTACTGCAGGCTACATTCAGCATGTTTACAAGTAGCCACGTTAGCAACTCGGCCTCACTCTAGAAAATAAACTACATTTGTTTTGTTTTGTACTTTATTTTGTATGACATTGGCAGATGCAAAGTCAAGCTAACGAGCAGAACTACACTGTTGTTTCCCAATCAGTGTTTAGAGTAAGAGCCAGGTGTGTGGCGGTCTGACGGACAGTACAGGCAACTCCACTGCAGCGCTGCCGAAAAAAATAAAACGGATGCAAATGCCTTAAGGTTATGTCAGGAGTCCTTATTATTGTGTAATGCAAATGACCATTTCATATGTGAACTCAACAAGTCTCAGTGGGCCTGTGCATCAGCCTGCACACTAATTCTCTCTCATTCTCTCTCTCTCTCTCTCTCTCTCTCTCTCTCTCTCTCTCTCTCTCTCTCTCTCTCTCTCTCTCTCTCTCTCTCTGACTTACACAAGTTCTCACACACAATCTCCATTATCCTATACGTGTATGTTGTGTGCATGTGAACACACACACAGTCACCCATTCCTCACTGTTGGAGAAGAGGTGCAAATTAATATTTCATTACCCTCCAAAGGAGAAAAGATAAACTCCAGCTCTCAACATGATACGTATACATTTGGTCCAGAGTGAAGGCAAACTAAAGGTCTTCCTGTGAGTGATACAGCCTCCTGCGACTCAAAACTCAAGACTGAAGTCCAGCATTAGCCACACAACGGCCTCTTTGCAATGGCTCACGCACACCTAAACATGCCGACATTTCCCCTGACAAGAATCCCAATAATGGAAATGAATGTTCGTATTTATCCGTGGCACGCACACCATTAGAACACCATGAGAATCCTTTGGCATTTAAATTATTCTCACAATATGAATGTATAGCCTAATGTGGAAAGCCATTTGTCGGATCTGGTTATAATAAATCAGCTATTCACTAAATTAACTGCATAGCTGAGTCAAGCATGAGGGATATTTTACCTTAGCTCACTGGAGCACACCAGCTCGGATTGCATCTCTTTTTAAGTCGTTCACTTTTTCCAATTTAGCGTCTATTTTTAGCGTTGTATTATGGCAAATTAGAAAAAAAGACAGATTTTTTTAATGACAATATTAAGTCTGTCATGTCCTCTAAATCCATCCATTATGATTTTACAGTGAAACTTAAGTTCAAACCTTCTATTATGACTATTGGGGTTATTAGAAAGGAAAAGATAATCTGGGATGTGGTAGGCTACATGCTATGTTAATGCAACATTTTTCACACCCATTTTTTTGCACACATAACTCAAGGTGCCAATAGCCAGAGGCATTTATTCTGAAGAGAACAGAATACTGTGCACACAGAGAGAGAAACTGCCCTTCGCCGAAGCCCAACAGCCCCTCATGTGTGGCCCTGTGGCCTCAGCTGTAGTTCTCCAAGCCATCATTGGATGGAGCCAATGGCTGTTGACGTACAGTAGCAATCCCGTACCACCGTGCCCCCGGCCACTTATAAAACTTTAATCAGCACTATTATGATGGAATACTGGAATAATAGTTCTGCATGCAGTGTGTGTTTTACTGTATGTAATAAGCAGCATTAACCTAGAAGTGGCATTACTGTATCCTAGAATTTAATCATATACATGTTGTTTTAAGATTTTTTATTAGCCAATTAAATTATTCCATAGAGACCTCCCTTCTAAATTATTGCTTATTTTCGGCTTTGGTAACTTCCTTTTTTAGGATATCACAGATATCACAATAAGGACGAATAAACATTTGGCCATGGATTTTGTTTAACCGGCTAGAGAGAAAAAGCTTGGACACGACCGGCGAAACATGCAGGGGCGATTACTCCCTTGACCTCTCTGCACGCCAGTCCCTTGAAAAATACAAATAACAGAATCTGGCAACGTAACCACATTGCTTTAAGTCGCTGCGCGGCATTTCCAGATTGACCACAGCAACACAGAGCTTCTCTAATTAAATAATTGCTGGCATCAAAAAGCAGTTAGGCCCCCATATTATTTAATTTCCAATTTCTGTATCTGAAATGCTGATTAATTTTCTAAAATGGATGTGTGATGTGTTGGCAATGAGTGTCCAAGTAGAACAATTATTTCCTATTCCACTTCCTCAGGGTCCTGGGGAGGCATACAATAAATTCTGTGTTCTGTTTACTGCTGAATCTACTGCCCACATTCTATCCATTGCACCATGTCTTCACAGCCTATTTAATGCCAACCCTTTGGTGCGATGCATTTAATTATTGTCTCAATAAACTGGGTTAGTACCAGAGCACATACCCTGCCGCCGACCCTAAACATTTTTCAGTGTTTCATTTTAAGCATCTCTCCCTACTGGCAATTGGAACCCACCACATGTAAAATAATGTTTACAAATCAATACTTTCCAAACAATAGATATATCCATAATCATAGATAGAGATTCAGACAACAATTGATCATTTCTAGGGGGAAAATCTCAAGAAGTTTATAATTCAAATTACAATGTATTGATAGGCTATTTAACAGAATAAAATGGGCACCCAGAATACCTGTGTATATAATTCAATGGCAAATATATATTTAACTTGCTGTTGTTTAAAGAGTAGCTGGTGTCAGACTGACTAATATTTAGCCTATTTTACTGCAGTGCATGAAAAACGACTATTTTCAGGACAGTGAGAGAGATTTTCCTCATCTCAAAAGCCCTGCAGCTCAATAATACTAAGCACAATGTAAGAGATGAACACAGACTATTAGACAGCCTGTTTTCTTCGTGTAGGCTACTGTACAGTATATAAAGGACTTTATAACAGGCAGCTATTCATTTATTTAAGGCACATGCATAAACAAGAAGGTCAAATTGACGACCATGACAGTATGCAAAACAGGTGCAATAACAAACAGGGGCATTCTAAATATCACGTTTGATTTTAAACACCATTTGTCTATCATTTGAACAGTTGTGGCAGCTGAGGCAAATAACTGGTGAGCAGTTTTAGGGGCTCAACCGATCAGAGTAGGAGGGGAACCAGCACACGGTGTGGTGTATGGACCAGAGTCAGAAAGAGAGAGAGAAGAAAGGGGTGGAGGGAGGGAGAGATGGGAGCGTTGAGCCAATATTTGTCGTCGAACTCCAGCAAATATGAGAATGGGCAGAAAACGGCACACTAATAGAATCCCATGGCGCCCTGCAGAAATTAGTTTCATTGTCTGTTTATGATGCATTATTTTTACCAAAAACCCGAGAAGAGCGACAGGCAAAATACAAGCGGATCGCATGGGATTTGGATAGGCTATCTTCAACCACTCCAAAGACAATCGAGATATAGTACAATGAGATGTTCTCTTTTTCCACAGAGTCAGATTTAATCGCTTGTTGAAAATATTGGATCAGAAACCTCCATGGAGGAACCGCTCGAGACGCCGTGGCTGTACGCGCAATCTTTAAGCGTGATAGGACAGTTGTGTGGCTCCAGCTGGAGACAGCGTTTGACAGGCATGTGCAGGCAGCAATAACACAGCACACCACACGGGAGCCAGCGCCGGCGGTGTCTGCATCTCTGCAATAACATCTTACGGAAAAAAAGCAATAAATTCTTCTAATAAGCGATTCGTTGCGCCATTGGTGACGAGGCGTAAACTTTAGGAGAAGCACTACACAACCGAGAGTCTCTCATCGTCTGCCACGAGGATCTATACCTGGCTGGTAGGGGAACAGGGCAGAGAAGTGGAGAAATGTTGGCCAGCCTAGTTGAAGGCGAAAATAAATTGCTAACCACAGTAATCGAGGCTGAGGTGTTTGGATGAACTTACTACACATCACCCCTGTGATAGTTGCTGGACAATTTTTGATGCTATTCAGAATTCAATATTCAAATCTGGACCCTACTGGACTTACTGGTCACTTATGACCACGGGCGCAGAGATCAAGTGACAGTGATGGACGTGATACGGTTTTGGGATTTTAAATAATCAAATATAGCCATATTGTTTTACCAATAAGTTTAGATATAAAAGGGATATTTTTTCATTTTGCACTATGATGGAACCACCACCATGTTCGAAGAAGAGCCTTTCCCTCTCCCTCCCGGTTCCCCGGGAAGGGCAGGCGACCCTAAAGCCTCCGCAACATCTCTGGAGACAACCGCGGACCCCCATCAAGATCAAACACCGCGGATACTCAGACACGGACCGGCATCACCACCGGCAGATCGAGCGCTCCAATGCCATGGACACGAGTGACAGACCGGGGCTAAAGAAGTCTCGCATGTCCTGGCCATCCTCGTTCCACGGAACCACAAACACATCCATTGGCAACTGTGTCGGAAATAAACGGTATGTTGAGGGGTCTACAAACACCCCATAGCTCATAAGCCCAGGAGGCATATGCGTAAAAGGGTTGTTTAATGAGTGCACACAATGCAGTACGCCTGAAGGGTTAACCGATATGAAATGCTTTGTATTGGGAGGCGGGACGCGTGGGTTCTCAGTGGTGATGCGCTATGCGCTTTGGACGGGCTGTGTCACATTAGTTGGAAGCTATCAGTCGGACGGTGAGCAAACCAGCCCGCCCACTCGAACGGTTGAAGCTGCAACTGCAAATACCAATAACCTTGGTTGAATGTACACTTAGTTCATAAGACCGCGTCAGACGCATAATGGCACCAAAGGTCTAGTGGGTGCGTTGGTGCGTGCATGCTTGATAAGATGGGCCTTATCCGCCTATCCAGTGTTCATATAGGTGCACTTTTAGAAGATAGAACATTATACAATTATATCCTGGTGTTTAGATCTACCAAGCAGAAAGCTTCAGACAGTAGGCTGTCATGGACTGGCCTTTTTTAGGGCTGGCATTTCTTTATTAAATAAAAAATGCAACACACCATTTTGTATTCCCTTACAGAAAAAAACACATGAACTTTGATTATATGACACATGATTAAATGTTTTTCAGAAGAAAAATGTAAGTGTTTTTTTCTCTAAGGGTTGTCACCTAACAAGTAAGCCATACGATATTTAAATTCTACTAGGCCTATCAGGTAATAAATAAAAAATTGTAAATGTAGGCTGTGTTAAACAAGTGGGCTACAGTATAGTACTGCAAAGCCAGCTAGAGACACTGAAGTCATTTTAGTGAGTCATGAGAAGTTACTCTATCTGAACAATAGGTTTACTTACCAATCTGTTTTCACCATTGAACTCTCTGTCATGTATTACACCTTTAATTCCAATGTCCCCTCGCCTAAATCCTCCTAAGTCCACCCACACAGATATTTTGAGTTAATATTGCTGATAAGACCATTTTTCAGGACCGTGGGGTTGTGTACAGACCCTGTTTGATTGACACCTCCTCTGACTCGTCTTTGATAGTTTTGTTCACGTTTTAGGGACAACTGACACTTTTGTTATATGCAGCTTGCTGGCCTCAGCAACTTCAACCCAAAAATAATTCTACCAAATCAACCAAAATTATTCACAACACCTTTATGTATACAGGCGTTCAAGTTTGCTGTTTAGATGTCTGTGTTTGTGAAGTATGAATGCATAAGAGAGACAGATAGATGCTGATTCAAGCTTCTCTGTCTTTGTGACTTATTCCAGTAGACTACCTTGCAGCTGTTTCCTTGGCTGTCCATGTGCCAGTTCTCAAAATGAAGGTTGGGACCCACGCAGGGGTCACAACATGCTTTTAGGGTAACGCCCTATATTTCAGGGTTTAAAGGCCCTATATTATTTAATTTGTTGGACTTTTCTCCCTTGAAGCTAAAAAAAAGTGTGTGTTGCACACTTTTTACATGCTCTAATTTGATTGACTATCTAACTGGGAGTGGGAAGTAAGGTAAGAGGTGACTGGTTACAATCCAGATATTATGTCACACCTAGGGGCCAAATCTGAATGGCTTGTTTTAAACAATGATTTTCCTCATAGGAGTTTTGGCTAAATAAAATGACAGATTTCGAAATTAGTCCAGCTCTTTCAGGCCCCTTTAGACAACACAACTGACCACACAACTCGAAAATGTGAAAAAAAATAATTTAATTGTAATTTTGTCACTTGTTTATGTATTTCTTATGTTATATCTACCTTAGCCTGTGTTTGCGTATGTCACTTCATTTGTGCAGCGAAAACAAGAAGGGGTGGGCTAGAAACCAATTCACTTCGGGGATCATCAGACTATTTGAGAACCACTGCTAAATGTGTTGCTTCCGGAAAAGTGGCACAAAAAAACAGAGTCATTATTAAACTAATAACCCAGCCTAAGAATGTGCTATAGCCCCCCTGGAGGCTGCGAGAGCAAGTAATGGCTTCTTTTCTTTAATTCATCTCTTTTTTTTTTACCTTCTGTGCCACAGACGGCCTTCACAGCCGGCTTCTGGGTGTAAGGCTGGCTCCGTCTGAATTGGAATGGAAGGGCTGATTCTTATTTTAGTCCCCAAGATACGCTGTAAGGCAGTCCAAGTATTAGAGCTGTAGATCTCGGCCTGCTCTTCTCATACTGTGGGCAGCACACCATGAGAGGAGAGCGAGAGAGACAGAGAGAGAGAGACACAAACACACACAGAGAGAGAGAGACACAGAGAGAGAGAGAATGGCTTCATTCCAATAACCTCTATTTCTTTCTTTCTGAGGCTGCACAGCACAATGCTGGCTGTAGATTACTTTGTGTGTGTGTGTGCGTGCATAGTTTGTATATTTATATTGTGTGCGTAAGCTACTGTAACCCTGGTTTTATCTGTATTCATATAATTTATTAAAGCAATATTCTGCCTTGGTGCTGATGTCTGAAAAATGGAGGCTGTGAGCTGAAGAATAGCTTGACACACACGGGTTCTCTCTGTAGGCACTTGCTGGGCCTGGTTAAGGTTCCACAAGCCTTAGCAGCTCTATGGGAAACAGTTGAGCAGTTGCCACCCCCATGCGTTGGTCTGTGGACCGCTGATCGTGCGTTGCGTTTTCTGTGCGGCAGGTCAGTCAAAGAAGATCTTTCATGAAGAAAATGTATTGTTTCCAAAGACGGTTGGTTAGACCGGGCCGGAGAAGTCAGACAAAAATTGTATTGTGTTACTCCCGTTGACAGATTTCATTTTAAATGATGCGGCAACACAGCAATTACCGAGATAGACGTGCAATAACAAGTGGCTGTGACACATCATCTCACGAGGGTTTTGAAAAGTCCTGTAATGGACTGCAGTTGCCCTTTCTTGTCAACTGTATTGCGCAACCGGCGACACGGACGTTCTTTCCCAGGAGTTCCGTGTTGTCTTTTCCTCCCTCTTGCTGCGTTGCTATGGCGGTGTTGTCAATCCATTTGTTAGAGCATGGTAATGTGAAAGTATCAGCCATCGCATCCTGTGCCCTGTATACCCTGGGAACCTCCAACAGAGAAATGAATGACTGACACTCAACCGAGGAATAGCTCATTCCGGCAATTCTGTTGCTATGGTTACTTGATTTGTACATTTGTGGAATAGACTTAACCAAAAAAGAAAATGAGGAATCCAGTCACTGATGGCCTTTGCTGCAGTGTTTCAGCGTGTAGCTGATGGCTCTGGGTCTACATTATGACTTGTGTAGTTACAGTTGACCTTTGCCAATTCAAGTGCGCTGTGTTTAGTCACAGGATTATGGCGGTACCCTGTTCTCCACTCCTCTGCAAAACTCTCAACCCAAGCCTCTCTCCCTCCCATGCCACTTCAAACATTTACATCTAGTCCTCTTCACCCAGAGGTGATCGGTGAGTTGTGTAGCCTACTGCTGTTTTTGTTTTGTTGTTTTGCTGCCTATTGGTCGGATCCCGACATACTGCTGAACTTATTGATGAGATACACCCACAACAACATATCACCACGTATTTTTTTGTGCTGTTGATAACATATTACATTTAACTAGAGATTCTAAAATCACCCACAGTTAGTTTACGTTAAGGAATAAACCCAGCCTATATTGTTAACTCATTTGTACAGTGTAACAGTCTGTTTGAAATACAAATTGCCCTGTTCTATGAGTACACCAGGTTCCCCAAACAAAAGCCTCCAGATATCAATTACAGCCTTGGCTGTAATTGATATCTGGAGGCTTTTGTTTGCATATACTGGAACGGTGAGGCCCTACATTATTGGCCTGCTCTTGCTGATCTGGGGATCTCAGGTTGTACCCCTGCAGGTTTTCACCACTAAAACCCAACAGGTTGCTCACACTGAGAGCTTGCGGAGTGTCTGCCTGTTTGTTCTCTGCTCATTAGTCATTAGTCAGAGATGCCCATAGGCTCTACGAGGATCTTTATACTTCATGTATTTTCATATTTGCCAGCGACCACATCTGCTGCTGTCTCACTCGGCTTAGTGCAGCTAGCATGCTCGCTAATTGGTTAAACTTAATTTCATTTTTCTTCATTTTAAACTTTATTTCTATTAAGCCATCTTGTCTGTTGAACCCACTCAGAGGGGCGATACACTGGGCATTTTACTGGGAAATGGTAAATCCTAAGAGCCTAAGTGGTAAAATGAACAACATTCTCTTTTATATTACCAACAGGACTTGAAGGAACTTATGTGATTAAAGCAACGATCCAGTACTGACTCCCTGAGCATTGCTTCGTATCCAGGTTGCTAAAAACAATCAACCACATAAATAGTATATCTTGCTCAGCCAGGTTATTATTTTTCATTTAAACTTATTGTGCATTTAGTTCTTGTCTCAAGATGTTATCCTTTGAGTCCTTCTTATGGTCTTCATTGGTTTCTCCATAGTGTATTTTCAGTCCCATACCCGTTTCTTCCATGATACCCATATTCTGATAAGCTCATGTTGGCCCTTTTCAATTTCTCCTTATCTGCTAATGTTGTTCTTTTAACTCCTTTGTACAGCAATTCTCCCTGTTCTGGTCTATTCTCTAGTTATATTATTTCTCCCCACTATAAATGGGGGGATATTGATTTCATCTTTTTCTTTTCTCCTCTGTGTATTGTGAGGCCTCACTCATTGTCACCCCTGAAGTCTGTGAGATTCCTTTTTGATAGGCTTGTTCTTGCTTACAGATGCGTTAATCGCATGGATTTTCCATCACAAATTGTATCATTTCATCCCACTCTCCACCTTTTGTGCACTGAGATCATCCTCTGCTAGCAGAGTCTCTCCCTCCTCTAAGCCATCTAAGAATTCCTCACAGCCCCAGTGGTGGAATAAACAGCCAGTTGCTAACACTGTGCAGGGGCACTGTGCTGTTCCTCCTCTATTCCTTTGCCTGTAGGTATACCCATCTGTGAGTGATACTGCTGCGATTTCTAATACACATTCTCTTCTAAGGCCATCCGTTCCTTGACAAACAAATTTGCCAGGAGAATAGAGAGACGTATTTGTCAGATGCCGTTACAGAGGTTATTCAAACGGAATCATACACCAAAAAACAGCCTAGTTGAATGAACTACAGTCAATAATTTTCTTGTCATGTGCCACAATTATCATCTAGAAAATATACGCCCCCTCCCAAATACAATGGGTGTATTCAAAATGAACTTTAATTCTCTTTCTTTCTTTAAAATATTCAGCGCTAGGGTTATTCGAGAATTGGAAATATGTTTCAGCAATGATAATAGATCGTAATTCTCTGTCCAATCAAATAAAGGGTCCAGATGTACCTTCAATTTCAATTTTAAATATAAATAGCCTTGCAGTTTGTGAGGGCATTCACTCCAGAGACAGTTATTGTAACTCCCCAGTGTTTGACACTGCTTTTTCAATCATAATAATGTCGAGGTGTGAACCCTCTTGTTGTGTCCACTCTGTCGCTGAGATGTAGACGTGTAGATACGAGGCAGAGCATCATAATGTACTGGAAATCTGAAACAACCCCAAATCTCATTCTCACTTTGTGATATGTTGTCACAGAGTGACGCCATTGAGGCTCTGACCCCGTTGCATTTTTGCTTTAGGCTTCTGTCTCACGCTGCAAGGAAGTCTGTCTAGAGTGACGGAGACAGACAAACCTCTTTCAGACATATGTCAGCCCGGCCCCTCTCAGAAGCACACATAGCAGAGCGGAAGGAACAAACAGGCACGCCAGTCGAGCGGAGCTGAAGTGCAAAGCTAACGCGAGGCACATCAAGGGACCACACACCAGACAGAGACTGCCGAGTTCAAATCAAGAACTCAAAACAAATCAGGGTGGAGAAGCATAAAGCTGTGCACCTGGAGACCAGACTTGGCATAGGCAGGTGAAGAAAAAAACGTGCACATTTTGATTGGCCCAGCCGGGAATCGCCAAAGTCTCCAGCACTGCTGCTCGAAACATGAGTCGACACAACAATATTCTTGCCCGGAACTCCTGGCAGAACGTCGTTCTTTCTGGATGGTTATAAAAGAGTGGCCAGCCAGCTTAGCATAGGGAGGACAGATGGTCATATTAGCCGCAGAATATGCTGCCACAGCACACTTTCTGGCTGAGCCCTCAGTATACAGTAGGACCAAGGCACTATGGCCTCTGATCGGCATCTGATACAAGCCTATTTATGTTCAAATAATAGTCCTGATTGTGTTTACTGACTGTAAATCAATTCATAAATTGAGGAGGGAAAAATCGGTTTCATATTTACTCAAATTGAATTAGAAACAACAAACAAAGAACAAATAATAATACTCTATTTCTCTTTCCTGGCTTGAAACAAAGAATTATCAAGCAGAGTTTCAGTTCAAGTCTTATGCTTTTAAAATTATACCACCGCATGTGTGTTTAATAGTGTGTGTCACTATTAAAAGTGAGGCCATGGTATATGTATGCACAGTGCAGGGTATGGTTATATTGATATGTGTACACAGGTGTTACAAGGGTTGTTTTTATGAATGTGGTGTGCACTTTGCTCATGTAAAAAGTTAACTACTACATCATCAGAATCTTGAGACAGCACATTATCGATCAATATCTATACCTTATTTTACATTATGTATGAGGTACTTTAATTATAATAATAATAATAATAACTAATTCATTGATAATCAAAGAAGCTATTGTATAATAGTATAATAGTTACAGTTTTTTTCAATAGCTTTGGCTCAATTCTCGAATGAGAATTATTTTGTCAAATCTCTGAACAATTAGTTTATTGTTCACACCAGATTTGAATGTCTTATTTATTTAAGCAAATTGCACATGTTTTAGCACGTGTGCAAAAGAGTAAGTATAATTCTCTACAATTTGCACAATTACTACATGCACATGGCTTGCTGATCAAAAATTACTTCATACTCTTCACAACTTCTAAAACATTTTTCATTGTGTGAGTCATCACATGCAAAATGATTATAAAAATTATAATTATAAAAATCTGTCAGACATACATTTATATTCCAAACATATGTATGACATGGAATGTTTGTGATGTCTGCTAAATTAACAAATTACTTACCAGGTGACAAAGTAATCACAATCTCACCAATAAACCAATTTTCTGTTCACTATATATGACTTTACATGTAAGAAATGCAAAAATGAACATACAAATGTGAATCTTCTGCACATTGCTAAAACAATTAATTTATTGTATACATACAAATGTGCATATATATGTTTTTTCTGTGTACTACAGTATTGCACAGTATTAACTTTTTCCAGTAATCTTTTGTTGAAATCGTTATCTAAAAAGCTCAAAAAGCTAAAAAGACAAAACTGACATTCTTGTATAGTACAGGGCAGGATAGTCTAGTGGTCTAGATGTTGGACTCCCAGCCAGAAAGTTGTGGGTTTGAGCCCCAGAGTTGGCCTACCTGTAAGCACCCTGTAAGCAAGATGCCTAACCCCTACCTGCTCCATGTAATAGCACCATGTATTTGTAAGTCGCTTTGGATAAAAGCATCTGCTAAATTACCTAATTGTAGTGCATTCAGTGTCAACAAAACAGAAATTGAACATAAAAAAAACTTTCCAGGGTTTACTGCCATGGTGAAAAAACATCTAAACATTTTGACCAGTAGGCTACGGCTGAAACTATGCCAATTTTTTTCATTTAGGTGGCATTGGCCAATTTACTGACACAAAAACTTTTATTAATTAAATGTTTTGGGATGAGTTACTACATTTTGCAGACATGCAATAGAGTTGTGATATTCCAACAGTTGTGACATTTGCACTTACAGTTTAGAGAATGTTAAGACTGTTTAACACAACATTAGCCAACGCGATTGAGAAAAAATGTAATTGTACGGGAGCGACCCCGCCCCTCCGTTCTAGCTCGCCGGAGAACTGAACCACCGGCCGCCGGCCGTTCAGCCATCCAGCGCACCCAAATTGCACGCACCTGTCCCGCATCTCCTCATCACCGCGCTCTCCCAGCCTATATAGCTGGAGAGCGGGTGATGAGGAGTTGTCGGTTATTGTTTGTTTGCTCACCACGCCACTGTGTGTCTGTTCGCTATTTTTCGATTAAACTACTCTTTGAGCGTTTTTGAACTGTTTTCACGTCTCTGCGTGAACTCTGTTTTCTGCACTTGACCTCACCTTGTTCGCGCTGTGACAGTAATAAACATCCCCTCTGGAAATGTAGCTGCTTACACAAGTCATGATCTTTAGTGACTACAATAAAGTGTGTGAACAGCTTGTCTTGTGTATGTCAGGTTCACACATTTGCATTCACCGTTCAGGCTATTTGAAGGTAAAAAAAATAAATGGGGAAAGGCTAGCCCAGGGGCGCTGGATGATATTTTTTTTTTAGGCCGTTCTTGTCAGTTTGAGAAATGCATCCTCTTGAAAAAGCTCCTGACTTTTTTCCCCCTGGGCACAGGTCACAGCATTAGTCTTTCAGTGGCAGCAGCATGCTCCACTACACAACTGACAGCTTGCACGGGTCGTCCAAAGTGTACTGGATTAGGATTTCTGATTTCTATCCCACGTCCCGTTTAATCTGACAAAAAGTACTCAATTAATAATGCTAGTTGTATCCAGGTGTGGGTTTGTTATTGACCTTTCTCTTTCCTGTTGTCTCTCCACTTCACTGTCATTCTTCATCCTTCTCCCCCTATTTAGCCACCTTTTCACAATGTCAGATTAAGTGAAAATAGTGCCTTAAATCCTCAATGCCTCAATCGTAATATTCAAGTTTTTCCAGCTGTGTGGTCAGATGTATTGTATGAAGGGACCTAAGGGGCTGGACTAATTTAGAAATGTGTCTAATATGTCATTTAGTCAAAATTGCTCTCTGAAAAAATAATTCTGTCAAACAAGCCAGTCAGACTTTGCCCCAGGTGTGACATCACCATAACCAATCAACTCTGACCTATCCTCCCAATCCCAGTGCAACACCAAAGGGAGCTCAAAGGGAGAAAAAGTCTGTCCAACATGACAGAGAGGAATTGGAATTATATGGTGCCTTCTTCCCATGTCTTGGCTGCCCAGTCTGCCCAAAGGCAGGGGGGTATGCATAGGCGTATGTTTCAGGGAGAATGCAGTGGATACGTCCCCCCCAATATTTAGAACACGTGCATTTGCCCCCCCCCCAATAAAGACATGGAAGAAGCATTGGGGGCCGGCCAGCGATTTCGGGGTATGTGTATGTGTGTCGAACCGCTCGACGGTGTGAGCCGTAATCCCCGGACTAGAGTCTTGGCTCGGACTGTTCCGGATATTTTAACGTGCTTACAACCGCTTCTATGCGCACTGGTGAGAACTACCACTTGTAACCATGGCCTGCTACAAGCTGTGCCACCTGCATGCAAGACGTGGGGGTGCTAGGTAGACGCTGACGAGGTGCCACTAGACCCAACCGACCAGTTGGGTGATTTTGACCATCATTGCTTCTGTGTAAAGCAGAAGCCTTTGGAGCCTTAGAATTTAGTATTCCAGAAATATTTAGAGGCTTTAACAAAGTCTTTTTCTCAAATAGATTTGATCAATGTTTTAATTGGTTATGGCCAAAATGGGTTGCCTTCTTGTTTTGAGTCAGCTTCTATAACATAGGGTTAAAGAGGTTACTTGCCCAAACAAAAGACACAAAAGAGGACAGAAGAGTAAATCATGCCAATCAAAACAATCACACGTTTAACATTTTTGATCTTAACTGTATCTTAACTGTAGCTAGTTCACCAGATAGCTGACCTGCCTCCACTATTTCTTGTCAACGGCCGTGCATTGTCTCCACATCTGTCGAACAGCCCTTTTAGGGGTGAAAAAAACAAAGGTGTGAAGACTAGGAAAGCAGAGCGGGAGGTAATGTACCAAACAAGAAAGACCAAGTGTGTCTGGAGAGCTTGGAACAATGACAGCTGTCATTCTAGATCACTTGTCAAACATGATCCGTACTCCGTCTAGGACTGGCCCTGGTCGGCTGTCACTCTTGCGACCAGCGATGCACAAGCCAGTGCATGACATGTGGAGGCCCGCCTCCCTCTTAGTCAGGGTGCTATAAATAAGGGGGGGGGGGGGGGGGGCCCCCGGCCCCCCGGCCGGCCCGGCCGCGGGCGGGGGGGGGGGGTGGGGGGGGGGCGCGGCGCGCGGGCGGGGGGGGCGGGGCGGGG
>JAOEHI010053318.1:0-15377 GCA_025447815.1 Percopsis transmontana | reverse complement strand
TTTTGTGGTGGGACAGGGGTGTAATTTGGAGTTTAAAAAAATGGACCGCAACTTTTGTGATTCCGTCCCCCCCCCCCCCCCCCCCCCTCCCTCCTCCCCTTCACATGTGTCTTTACTCCTTGCCTTCCCTCTCCACTGCATCCTCTTCTCCGTCCTCCTCAGTCTCTCACTTTTAGTGGTATCTTTTCTCATGTCATTTACTGTATTTGTTCACTTATATTGTTCTTTTGTTTTAAACCCCCCCCACACACACACACACACACACACACACACACACACACACACACATACACATGCACATGCACGTACAGCACACACCTGTGAGCCTAGCTACAGCCACTCAGCCATCTAGCTACGTTGCCTCATGATCAGAGCCCAGGAGTTTTCCATCTCCATATTCCTCTCTCTTATATAGCAACAGTTCCGTGGATATGTTAAAATACATGTGCACGTATCTGAGATGAGTGCCAACCACTCTGGATTGTCTGGAGGATTGTCAAGCCAAAGCCAAAGCAACAGCTTTCTTGTAACGCTAGGTTTCAGCCACAAAGTAGTTACCCGAAGCAAATCGAGGGGTTTCCCTCAAGCTCCTTATGCATGCATACACTAGGGTTAGGGTTATATACATCTGTGGGATAAGGCAAGGAAACTATGCCAGTATGGTGAGTTAAACACAGTTGTTCTCAGATTGTTGTTCAGATCAGTTGTTCGACTAATCTAGACTAGTGAAGGTGGATGTTTCCTGGCTTAATCCAAGAGGTTAGGTGGTGTGGAAATACAGGAAAGTTCGTTCATACCATGCCATGTTTTTAGGCGCAAGTTACGACAGATTGCTCCTAAAACGGGTGCTAACATGTTAGTACATCTGCCCCAGGGAATCTATAAATAAAAATACCAAACATTCTTGTCTTGCTCAGTGCAATTTTAACATTTGAATTTCAATCTTTTTGATACGTCCGGCAGACTGTTATTATCTTCAGAGCAAGCAGAGGCATGATCTGGCATCTGAAATGAATTTCTTTGTACACTACTGTTGACAGTATGATGGCATAAGCAAAGTCCAAGACATTGTATTTTAGGAAAGTGTACCAGTAGTTTAGAAAGTTGAATGTCTACAAATTGTTACACTGAAATCCCAACCTTTTCTAAACTTGAAACTCATTAGTGATTAGGAGTTTTCTAATAGAACTGGGCCATTTCTGTCTGGACTATTGGTTACTGACTAACTGGTCTCTGTGCTGCTAGGAGCTTATCCTCTGTGTTTAAGACCCCAAAGCAATATAGGGACAGCCCTGGAATGCCCTCTGCCCTCCCAACCCCACACACATGTATGTTACCATGTACAGTCACTTGTTATCGCTGTACATACAGTACTCACTCTTAATTTGGACTTTCACACAAAGACACACACACACACACGAGAGACCCACTAACACACTAATCCGTGAGAACATAAAAAGAAACACGACAGGCCTATACTCACACAGTCCATGGGGCATTGTGAAGGGCCCAGGGCTTCAACATCACCATGAATAAAGTCATGGTTTACCCAGGATTATAACCCACGCAGGCCATTCCTTTCCTCCCTATTAACACCGAAATTTCTCTGTAGAAGCACGGGGCGCGAGAGCAGCGGTTGGTCTTATGGTAATGACACTGGAGACGCACAGAGAAAGAGAGTTTAATTAAGCATGAGAGGAATTAAGACCCCGTTGGCCCGGGGTGAAAAATGAGCTGTAAGAGTCATAGACGTAAACCACAGAGGGAAGGAAGGGGGGCGGGGGGCGGGGGCAGAACACAGAGAGGGAAGTGTTTGTGCCGTGCTCTAACACCGCCAGGGTTAGGGGTTCCATTCCCACTGGAACGAGCCATGGTGAGGTGTATTTATCTTCTATATTTATTTTATTCTTGTTCTCTTTTTATTACACATGTAAATATATTTGCAGTGTGCACTATGACCAAGCATTTCATTACCATTTCATTGCTGCTGCTCTGTAATGTGGATTTGACAAATAAACATTCAAAGTATTCCCTCACAGTAATAAAACCATCCACCAAGCAGGGAGGGTTTGGGTGGCTGTAAGATAAGTAGTCTCAGTCCCAGGGACCAAGAGTAACCAACCCACAATATGTCATTTGAGTAGTTTGTAGATCGTTTGCGGTCTTAGTCATGATTAGTTTAAAAGGATGAAGAGGAGGCATTGAGAGAGACATTGAGCCAGTGGGGATGAAGGGAGGAAAGGGCAGATATGGAAAGGTAGTGAGAGAGGACTATCTAACTGAGAGGAAATGGACAGAGGATTTCTGGGTGGGTAAGTACGCGCATGTGCTGTACTGTATGTACAGTATGGCAATAACCATAAGGACAGTAAGGATGAGGAGGGAAAAGATAAGAAAGAATGTTTCCTCTGTTTTCTGTTCTTGGTCACGGGCCAGTGATCTGTTAAATAAGGCCATGCCTAGTCGCACTAATCCCTTTGTTTGGTTATGCTAATCTGGCTATCTGTTTTCACTACTTATTGATTATCTGGGCTCCCTCGCCCCTTGCGTGACACTTGAATAAATCTAATTTCCTTTGTATTGTGTATTGCTTTAAAACTTTCAAACAATCCAACCACTGTTTTAAAGTATGGCCAGGGAGTAGCTGGAGGGAAGATTAAAACATTTCTTAGATGCTCACCAGGTGACTCAAGAGACTGGGGGTTTTATTAAAACCTATTGTTTTCTGTCTCATATAATTAACCATAATTACTATTGTCCTGCCACAGTGGGCAATACAGTAACTGCTGTCAAATGTACAGGTAGGTGGCTAGTCCCCCTTGACCGCAGGGACTGTACCATTATGATGAGTAAGTAGGGGTAAGAAATCAGATAATTTTTGTAGTGTAATCAACAGCTACATTCGAACATCTGTAAATGTTAATACAAATGCTATTATAAATACTTATAATAGCAGTGTCATTAAATATGAGCACGTATGGAATGCCTCTCCAGTTAAATTGCTTACCAGAATGTGTGTGTGTGTGTACATATGTATATGTATATGTGTGTGTATATTGAAAGATGACTGGCGTAGGGTTGAGTCCTCCCTACTTTCAGGTCAGCTTCAAATAAGAGGGACCTGTGTGGCATCTAATGTGACGACATTTAAGAGTCTTTTCTGCACTGAACTGGAAATGATTAGGAAGGAGGGAGAAGAGGAGAGCAAAGAAAGGCAGAGACCGTGTCCAAGGATAAGGAAATCTACTTTTTGTGTGTGCAAAATAAGCGGGCAGCTTTAGATAAAGGTCAGGCTAATAAGAGGAGAGGGATGTAGAGGCTCGGTAAAGCCTGTTATCTTGCACCATCTGGAAGGAGTCACTTCAATGTGTCACTGGAATGTGGTGGGAGTCACTTTAACTAGTGAGCGGGCCTCATTTAGCACAGCAAAATCTATGACTCACTGTGGAGTCCATAAAGTGATTTGAGTCATGTCGGGGCCCAAATAATTTCAGCTGTCTAATGAATGATTTATTGCAACAACTACTTGATAAGCATTCTGTGTCTCGCAAGTTTATTATTCCTCTTCTGTATTACTCTAATTGGTCTTCAGTGGCTGTACACCCAGGGAGATGTTTCTTAGGTTTACCCTCTGATACTGGCTTTTTAGCTCATCAGGAGAGCCGCGGAGACTCATTAGTATTCAGAATAGGTGATGTGTTTGGCCTTGACTCCATATTTTTGCAAAACAAGTCCAGTACTTCCTAAAAAATATTGAAATCGGTAAACTTACTATGAGACATTTGGATCATTGTGACACTATATTGATGCATTTCACAGAAAATGGCCCGGTATTGCTTTAACATTTCAGAAATTGTGTTAAATTAAATAGTTATTGTGTTATTGTGTTGTGCTTTTTTTCAGTTTTCAAATCCGCGCTCTTAAATTATGATTTTAATAGTCTGCTCTAATATAGATGCTATAGAGTTCATCTTGTCATTGCAGATATCAGCAGTGTTTTTAGGAACCATCCGAAAATGTGCACAATCATTTTGAAATCCTTGGAGAATCACAGATACATTATTGATCTTAACTGTACTGCTTTGTCATTTGCTGTAAGACTTTTTAATGTTGAAAGAGCACAATTTCAGTTGCAATTTCTCTATTTTATTAAAATGAATGGTTTAGGGACAAAGAAAAAAAGTGTTGATATTCTGTGTTCATTTGTTTGTTTTTAATCTGGAGAGTAATTTCAGCCAACTTTGACTCATCAAATGTTTAGAACCACAGCCAAATTGCAAGCCAGACATTAATTTGTTTTCTCCTAAATGTTTTATTTTCCCTGCTTCAAGTCAATTTATCTGACATTTTCAAGCATCTTTTTACTTTGAATGATTGTCCCCCTTTTTAAAAGGGAATGGTTTCTGCTTAAGCTGCGGTTTCAGGCTGTAAGGAATGGAACTAGGCCATAAATATGGGTCTGATTATGGTTTGACGATGTTTTCAATGAATGTTTTCACTTGTTCACATTCAGTTAGAAATTCTGATGACTGCAAAATGCACAGAATACAATATTACACAAATTGGTGGAACCATTCGTGTTAGCTTTCTAATACATCAAAACCTGTATTTTACCCCAATCTGTTTAATTTATATCCGGAAAGCTTACACAGATAACCAACTTTAGACAGCATGTCTTGTGGATTTGTGTCCAGAAAAATTTGATATTTTAATTGGCAGTTTTTAGTATGTTATCTAATAATGAAAAATCATTTCTTGTCAAAAGTTGTCAAAGGATGCGTATAATAAGAAATCATTGATTGTTATGACAAGATATAGAAGTTTGATAGATATAGAAGTTAGATTGTTTAGCCAACTGTATATTCCTCTCCTTCAAGTAAGTTGGCTTTGTAAAAATAATGCTATTGGCTGTTTATATTGTTACAGATACAGTATGCAGACATTAAGATGATTTACATTTACATCACTTAGCAGACTTAGAACAGCACATTTAAATAAGCACATTTGTAAATAACTGAAGAGGTCATACATCAGCATAGCCACGAGAAGGTATTTTTGGCAGGGGGTTCTGAAGCTCCAATCAAAATATGTGTAGACGAGAATTAATGGACTGTGCGCAATGCGTTGTGCGCAAGTTGGTTTTCCTCTAGCCTCGGCGCGTTTTCTAATTTCCCGGCGCTCCATGACATGGCTTGTGCCGAAATGGGCATGGGGGCGCAGCTATGTACACAAGCCATCGTATGTTGTAATAGTGACATCAGTAGACATCAGGGCTAGCTTAGTTACTAAGTATCATAACATATCAGCAAATCATTAAGAACTTCTTTCTCTGTCCTCCAGCCTGTGAGCTGATGAACCAGGGCATCCTAGCACTGGTGACCTCTACGGGCTGTGCCTCTGCCAGCGCCCTCCAGTCCCTGACTGACGCCATGCACATCCCCCACCTCTACATCCAGCGCAACAGCGAGGGATCCCCGCGGACCGCCTGCCAGCTCAACCCGAGCCCAGATGGACAGCGCTACACACTGGCCGCCCGCCCACCGGTACGCCTCAATGACGTCATGCTCACCCTGGTGGAGGAGCTACGCTGGCAGAAGTTCATCATCTTCTACGACATCGAGTATGGTAAGTGACACCACGGATTGAGTACATGGTTTAGTTGTTACACGACACAGATTGGGAGTGGCAAAAATAATTTAAATGTTTTAGATACTGTAGCTTAGTCTTTCTAAATAAAATAAACTGTGCATTGCACCACCAAGCAAAATCTATTGATGAAAATGATACATTGCTAAATGGAACAATCCACTGCTAACACAGATTTTTTTTTTTAAATCGATAAAAATGTTGTCTAAAACAAAATTGGGATGAAAGAGCCCAGAATCATGAAACATTGCGGGTACTTTTACTCTTCGCAATACAACACACTCAGCTGAGAAGTTTTAACAAAAACCAAGGAAAGAGCACAGATATGAATCTATGACAGCAGTCTGCTGATGGCACTTGCTTGTCATCCAAGCGGTGCCTGTATAGTACTAACCTTATATCGCAGTGTAATGCATTCTGAGCTTAAGCTCGGTTCACTAACCCTATCTTTCAAACCTAAACCATTAGAGGAGAAATTGCAGAACTGAACCTCTGATCCAGGAGTGCCTCTGGGTTTATTCTGCAGGAGATTGTATCTGCATGGTCGGCACACAAATAAAACGGATGTCTGTATCTATAGGCAAACGTTGGATTGTGATTTCAGTGGTCACTCTGATTAAAGTCTACAAATAGCCCTGGCAATTTGGACACCAAACCAATTGATTGTCACTTCTGGGTTGCCCAAATCCTATTTGCAATAGTCAAGGAGACTGTCTGTGGCAGTTGAGATGTTTGTTTGTACTGAATTCCAATTTTGTTTAGACAGTTTTTTGAAGTTCCAGTGAAGTATTACGGCCCTAGGAACCATAAAATAACATATAACTTATTGTACGGATAAATATATACAGTTTGATTGATTTTATCATTTACAATGCTTGACACAGTGAGATTCATACAGGTTTAGTGTTTTATTGTTCTTTTATAGGTTAATGCATTGACAAATTATATAATGTCAACCAGCAAACAGGTAAAACGTTGTGAGAGCAATTGATTGAGCTCAATTATGAGCTACATTGTGTCGTTTTTCACTTATTCATGAGAACAGTTCAGTCATAGTTACGTATTGCCATCCTCTCAACACCCATGTGCCTTGTTGAAATGTCACTGCGCAGAGATGTTACCTGTTTCGTATAAAATGCACTCATTGAAAAAATAAATGTATCGTCACAGAACACTGTCCAAATAAAATGAAGAGAGGTTTTGCAAATGAGCCATTTCTCTCCATATGCCATGATGCTAAATGTGTTGCATTAGTCAGCAGAGCTATTGCTAAAGTAATGATGTATACATCTATCCACAACATACTGTTCCCACAGCATCAGCCTTCTAATGAGGATGTGGTGTTTTTGGTGGTGATTTCGTTTAGTAGACAGGTTTAGACTTGTGTTTAGTTAAAGGTTAGTTTAGTAGTATGAACCTAATAGAAGAAACATGTAAAATTAATGTTTTCCCTTTCTTTCTGTATGTTATTTGCGTCCTGCATTCTTTCTCTCTCTACTGTATCTCTTCCCCTCACTTCCATACCTTTGTGTCTTCTTCTCAGCCCATCTCCCAGAATGTGGTATAAACATGTGCACATGTGGAATAAACATGTGAGTGCAGTGGAGGCCCCATTTATTCAGATTAGTGCTTCTATTGTTGAGCGGATATGAGGAGCAGATGGGCCTTTCGATGAGGTTGTCTGGCTGGGCTCTTAGCAGGCCACGACTGTCACTTCATTGTGATGATGATTAAGGGAGGACCTTGGAATGTCTTCCTTCCTCGTTCCTTTCTTTCTGACACGTTCTTTCTTCCATGTTGTACCGTCGCCTTCTCTCTCTCTCTCTCATCTTTACCTTCATGACCCCTCAAGTTTTTTTCTTTCCTTGTAGATCATGTGTTCTCAAACTGTGGGTGGGGACCCCCTAGAGGTCGATAGATGGTTTTGGGGGGGCATGACATGATTAACATTTTGAAATTGTTTTTTAAAATGAGTATGTGTTGTTCTGGCTAGTAGGAGGCAGAGTGATGAGGGTACCACACCACGCACACCAGTCCAGTCTCTGAGATCGACATCAAATGGTGACACTTTTGCAAAACAGTTACTCTCACGCTCGCCGATAGGGGGGGAAACGCATCTGTTGTCCCAGGCCCAGGGTAGGGGGGGGCAGAACTGGGCCCTCAGTAAATTATAGAATAATAAAAAAAAAAGTATAATTAACCAGGAGAGGAAGAGCAAGGGAAAAGATGATCTCGTCCCGGGCCCAGGCAAGACTGTCAGCTGGCCTGGTTATTACTACAGTATATTAAGATAGTGTTTGGTTTAAGATACCTTTTCAAACATTCATATTTTTATCTGCTTGGTGGATACTATCGTTGCCGGTTTGCAGAGGTGGATGACGGCGGCCATCTTTTGTGGATTGATTCCAGCCTTAAAACGTGTGCGTGTGTGTTTTGGAGCCCAACTGGGGCTTGAGAACTTTTGTTCCAGTGATTTTTTATTTCTTTAATGTTTGATTGTGATAGAATCAATTGTCTATATACAAATTGACGAATATTACCTTTACTAACAGAGTTGCAGTGATTTAATGTGAGTATTTGTCTACATATTGACGAATAACACTTTGTCTGCATTGAAAAAAAAAAAAAAGCTTGGCCTCCTTACCTAATGTATAATTCGTCATTATGACGAACATTATGCAATTTAAAGTCAATGCTTTTCCACTTAACAACGAAAAAAGCACCACATTAAGTTAATTATATATTCGTCACCATTATGACAAAATTTCAGCATATGATATAGTCATCCAAGTATCTGTCAGGGTTAGAGTACTAGCGACCCAAGTGCAGACACAGGCAAGCAGTGGGGTTTAGGGAGTTTAATAGAACTCAACCAAAAAACAAAAGGTAACAAAGAAAACTAAGAAAACAGCCAAAGGCAAAACTAAAACAAAAGAAGCTTACGGCTCGGGGAAGTTCAAGAAAACAGAAAGACCACTAAGGCAAAACTCCAGGGGAGGGTCCAAGGGGCACCAGGGGCACAAGGTGGTGAACATGGTGGAAGGAAGTGTACCGGGAGCTGTACTGGGAAACACAAGGGAGAACTAGGGAAACACTAGGGAACTCTGGGCCTCTGCGGCGTGGCTAGGGGCTGAGGGCTGAAGCCCACAGCGGAGACGGAACCCCTCCAGAGGATGGCCTGGAGGCCGGAGGCGGAGGCGGGACCTCTCCAGGCGCCTGGCCGGAGGCCAGCAGTGGAGACGGAACCCCTCCGGAGGACGGACTGGAAGCACTAGGGGTTGGACAGGGAGCTGGTGTGGGAGCACTAGGGGTCAGGCAGGGGACTTCAGAGGCGTAGTTGTGGAAAGGCTGGGCAAACCGGCCTACCCCGGTCGCCTACCCCGGTCGCCTACCCCGGAGGGCCAGCTGTGACCCCCAGAACTGAGACCTCTGGGAAACCTGAGGAATGGGAACTGGCTGGGTAATGGCAAACTCCGGAGGCTGACAGATTGGCTGCCGGAATGTAGGATGGTGACTAGGGGGACTGGAGCTAGCCAACACTGGAGCTGGAACTGGAGGGAGCCTAGCGGGACCGGAGCTAGCCGAAAACAAAAGAAGCTTACAGCTCGGGGAAGTTCAAGAAAACAGAAAGATTCCACTAAAGCAAAACTTACAGGCATGGGTACAGACATAGGCAGGGATCAGGACAAGGTACATTGACAAGAAACCAGCACAGAGACAGGAGAACACAGACTATATACACCGGGGAAGATTGGGGAACGAGAAACAGGTGAGGGCGATGATTGGGAAATGAGAGGAAGGACCATATAAGGAGGCAGGGCGGAGCAAGGGAGGGGCCGGGAAGAACACAGGAGAACAAGGTAGACACACTAGAGAAACATGGAACTAGGCACTGGGGAGGTTAAGAGACAAGACAAAACCAGGGAAACAGGCGGGGTCGTGACAGTATCTAAGTACTATTTTGAACAAAATTACAGTGCAGTATTTGTGTAAATACTGACAAATCACATTTTCCTCAAATGGGAACAAAAAACTACTGTATAATATATTTGTCACAATTTTGACAAATTCATCACTTACTCCAGCATATATTTTTCAATAGTTAGACGTAATTGTATCTTATGTACTTTGCACGAGTGTCACCATTTGTCGTGCACATGTCGTGCACACATACACTGACTCTGCAAGGGCTCGACTAGCTGTTCTTCAAGTATAGCTATTGCTTAAACATACAGTTTAGCTGTCCAGCTACCGTCAAAGTGAACAGAGAACGTATCCAGTCAGGAAATTGTGTTATGGGAAGAATAAATTTCTCTGATCTGATCTTTTACTTCCTTTCTCTCCCTCTCCTATTTCATCAGGGTATTTTTTTGTCTCTCATTTCCTCCCTCCTCCTTCAGAGACATTATGTTTAGCATCATAAAACACAGACTAAACCCTCTAGCTCCCTCCAGCTTTAGGTGAACTCAGTTAATTGGCAGTTGGACTCAGAACTGTTTGGTTATTAAGCAGATGGCTAGTCAAGCGCCGTTCCCACAGAATACTCTCCACTAGATGGTCCCATAGACATTTATTAAAGTTCTGCTAATATCTTCCCTCCCAGATCTACTGCATGTACACCCATAGTTTCCACCCTGCATCTGTGGTTCTTTATTCTGTGGCTTCTTTGTTTTGAATTGCCCATTCTGCATCAATCATGCATTAGTACTGCAGTGGTATCCATAGTAGCAAATTCCCCACCATGCCCCTACCCTGCATCACTACTGCAGTATCTTTCGGGGTCTTATTTGTTGAGCTAGGAAGCCTATTTCTAGGTTTGTTTCTGCCGCCTAATGCCTAAACCAAGACTCCCAACCAAGTGAAACCATAGGCACTAGACTGTGCCTATCAGTATGTTGGACTATGCATTTGGGCAGAGCCGTGCACGGCACCACAGAGTGTGTCACTGAGGCTCAGCCACATCGAAGCTCCATGAGTGGGCAATAGTGTTGGGGTCGTAACTAAAAAAGTAATGTATTACACATTACTCGTTACCTAAAAAAAGTAATGAATTACTTTACCTGTAGGTTGTAATTCATTACACTACTCGTTACATTATGTATCGCCTGTAATTGCCAGTAATTAACAATATAACGTTAAACCATACCTATGCCCACATATTAGCACAAATCCCTATCCTAATAAGGACATACACAAGATGTTTCTTTTATGCTCTCTAATAAAATAATACCACAAAACAGACAGCGAAGTTGGTCAAAACCAGCCCAAGGAGCACTTGATTAGTATGATTAGTAACTGTAATGTGATTACTGAATTTAGCAACAGTAATGCAATCATGTTACATTACTGTATTACAAACAAATGTAATGTGATTACAGTAATGTGTTACTTTGTAATGCGTTACCCCCAACACTGGTGGGCGACATACTGCAATGCGCTCTACAAAACCTTGATTTTTTAATTAAAAAATAGTTCTAATAAAATGTGCAGCTGGATTTTCTCTGCTTTTTGGTGAAAAAGCAATGAGAGAGACCATGAGTGAGAGAGAAAAGGCAGGTACAGGGTGAAAAGAGTTTGTGTGTGTGTGTTTGAAGGCCGGGGGGGGGGATGCTAGAGTTGGAAATGAATATCAATTTCTGGCTAATGTCCTAATTCTGGTTATTGAAGCAGTTGATTGTAACAGCTTTGGAACATGACCTGACTTCTAATCTGTCCAACAAACTTTAATTATTATCCCCATAACTCTTCCATCAATCAATGTGAATCACTTTAGTCTCTATTTTAAACTGTCTAGATTGATATCAGTCAATTATATATGGCTTGTGTGCACGTGTCCCAAAACGTTTAAATTCCTCGGCATTGTAAGGGAAGAATCCATCTTCAGGTTTTGTGTGTGCTAGCTAGTTTATTATGCCCATTAGGAGGGTAGAGAGAGAGCTGGTATCTGTGCCTCCGGACTAATTGTTCACCCTAAAATGTGCCCCTTGATTCCACATTGCCATTTCACCTGCTGTTGTGACATTCACAAAACACGGAATTCTGAGACCAAACATAGTTCTGTAGACTGCCACCCATATCTCTACTTTACTTTACCTAGCTTGCAGCCTCGAACACTGTGAAACAGTTTTGTCCTACACACGGTCACAAGGTCATACACGGTCCGCCAACAGCCTTTTAAAAGAGATTCCACTTTGAGACATTTTCCCTGTTGAACAGAGGTCATAACCTGGTTCCTTTGTCATTCAAATGTTCTTCAACCGAAGGGTTGTTTGAGACTGATGAATTGTGCTTTACCGATTTAATAATAATAACATAATAAATAATCATTACACTTATATAGTGCTTTTCAAATGACATAAAGTCCTTTACATGTCACACGGGTCCCACCTCCACCTCCACCACCACCAACGTGGATGATGCGACGGCAGTGCGCCAGTACGCTCACCACAAATGGGGGTTGGGGAGGCGAGCAGAGGGAGAGTTAGCCAATTTGGAATTGTTAGGGACAATTTAGAAGGCCTTGATCAATTACGACCATTGCTGGGTACGTTTTGGCCAGGGTACCAGGGTTAACACCCCTACTCTTTTCAAGAAGTGTCCTGGCATTTTTAATGACCACAGAGAGTCGGGACTTTTTTACATCTCATCCAAAAGATGGCACCTATTCACAATACAGTGTCCCCGTCACTTGCACTGGGACATTGGGATCCACACAGACCAAAGGGTGAGTGCCCCCTGCTGGCCGCACCAACACCTCTTTGAGCAGCAGGTCTTCCATCCAAGCATTGACCAGGCTTGGATTTCCCCTTCTCTCCAAACTCGTCTGCTTGTTCTTTAGACGCAGTCTCTCCCCGTCAGGGTTACTGTAAGACAGACTACCGGCTACACTCACTCTCATTAATTTCCTGCTGCAGAGTGAACAGCGACCCTGACCCTTGCTGTGTTACGAGCAACGCGACGACGCCAACTCGACATAGGTTAACTCTGAACCATACAGACATACAGACAGTGACTCATTAGCATGGTGAAGAGGTCATCAGTGTAGCCTGTATGGTATGTTGGGTGCTTATGGTAGAAACTGTCTGTGCCCCATTTACCTAAAAATAAACCAACCAAACACTAAGTTTTGGCAATGCAGGTGACACGTGAATTAAGAAAAGACTGATGCAGAAACAGAAATGGCACTTCAAATGTATTTGTATTAGTGTATTAGTTTGGCTTAAAGCACAGATTTAGGCCTTGTCACTGTGTCACTGTGACCTAAATAGTCACAAATCTCTGCCTTGGTTCCCTGTAGTTTCCGCAGGAGCTGTCACTTTCTGTTAATTAACAACATAATGACTTTAATTTCACACTGGGGCAAAGCTTGATTCAATATTAACAAGGTAATGATCTTTAAATAAATAAAGCTTCTCGAATAGAGCTTGGCTGCTCTATGATTTTCTCTTGTTCAGGTCATCTGGTCTGTGGCCAAAAGCTTAAAATAAGAACCCATCTCAGTTTTCGGTCCTACATTTCGTTTTTAATTTTTCAAAATAAGTGATCATAAATTACAGTCTTACATTTGCTGAAGTGGTGAATAATTGAAAAATATTGAGATAGGAATCCAATTTTCCGTTTTCAAACAAAATAATCAAAATGATGTGCATTACACAGTAGGCTATAGAAACATCTTCATAGAAAAAGATGACACCAACCCAGTAACATGTACAGAAACGTGGCACACACCGTCTAAGCAAACAGGGTCAAAAGGATAAAGTTATTGCATGGGCCCAAAGAATTTCTGACACAACGTCCTGGTCCAACCATCACACTGGCCTCTAGCCATCACTTACACTGACTTATGGTTCTCACACAGCACTGAGCCATCTGCTGAGCACACAAACTGTGTGTGTGTGTTTTCGCGCAGCATGTTTAGCTAGTGCATAAACAAAGAACAAGGCACATCATCTACTGTACAAACAGATGGCAATAGAAACTCATAAGATATGTGTCTGTTTCCTCATCTGTCAGTTACTGGTGTTTGTGCATTCCTGAACATGACGTGCGGTTGACTTTGTCATGCAACACAGCATCTTATTTCCCTACATAGCAGCCCTTCTCCACCAGACCTTGTCTTATGCTACAGTGTGGTGAGCATTAGCATGTTCGCCTTAAGCCGCAACCCAGCCCCACGCTTCAAAGCAGCACTGCATCACCCAGACAGATTAGCAGCTAATGCTAGTGCTAACAGCGGCGCGGAGGGTGGCACCCTGACAAGAAACAGTGCCGTTTGATCTTTCTTAGATGTTGGTTGTGTTTGCAACAGACCATATCCAGAGGGAGGGAGGGAGGGCGGGAGGGAGGGAGGGAGGGCGGGCGGGGGATGAGGAGAGGATCAGAATATACTGAAGTGGGGCGCAGCCACGCAACATGGCAAAACTTCTGCATGTTGTTGCAATACGTGTTTATGGTGGTGTATTGTACTTTCTGTACATTGAATGGGCTGGTACAGTATATACGTTAGGCCTATGTGTGTTTCTGAGGGCACACGGTTATCTTTGAGACTACACTTTTGGTCTGCATGCTAAAGGTGTCTCTTAATAGTGTGTGTGTGTGTGTGTGTGTGTGTGATGAATAATGTCGAATATGAATAATGTATTAATCTGGAATGAACACAAAGGCCTTAGCCGGTATATTACAGTTCCTCTTCCTGCGGTTTGCGAGCAGCACTATAATTCTCTTTTAATTACTTAGGAAATGAATGGATGATTCTCCTTCATTTGGACTGCCTGGCAGGGATCTCTGTCCACCCTCATTGGGAGAAATTATATCTGTGGTGTAAGGCAGCCTGGGAGCACAGTGACATCCTTGTGTGGCCTCATGCATATTTAAGAGTCTGCTGAGCTTGACATGAACAATGCCTGACTGGTTCTTAATCTCTATCTTTGTTTGGTATGTCTCTGTTTGAGTGTCTGGGTTACTGTGGGCAATTGGAACGTAACACTGAGATCGAGCGGTCTTGTGACTTGATGTTTCTCTGTTCATCTGACTGTTGCGTGTGCGAGAGAGCGACATTGCTGCAGTAGGATACATGGCGAGAGAGTGACATTGCTGCAGTACATGGTGAAGAGTTGCTTTCCTTCTCTGAGAGAATGTCCCCAACCTCCATGCTATTCTTTGAAAAGTTTTTGTGAAGCCTTGACAAATGTAATAGTTTTTATCATGTCACTGTACAGTTATTCATAGGGGTTGGGTGTGTGTTGCGATTGGTGGCATTGTGTGGACACCTGCTCTGTCTATACAGTATGTAGCCTCGCTGTGCTCTTTCAGTCAGTTCCGTATGTTTCATGTCACTCAATGCATTTTAATTGGTTAGTTAAGGTAGTGAAAGAATGACACTATTTTCAATGATAAGGGCTCCATACTAATGGCTAATAATATCAGGGTGCTGTAGCTGCCCTATGTTTTTTAATCTAAGAACTAAATATATTTTTAGCATTGGATTTATTGTACTGGGCTGTTAATAAATGTGTGAGTTAAATGCCACACTGCTGTTGGGTTGATGCCCTCCTACGGCCCTGTCCAGCTCTTGTGTAAAGGCCCGTCTCCTGGTATCTCCTCCATGCTCTTGGGACTGTACAGGGAGACACAGCAAACCTTCTTGAGGAGCTGGACTGCCTGTGCAACCTGAATGGGCTGCAGGTGCCGCCTCATGCTACCAGTAGTGACAAAGACACTAGCAAAACACA
>JAOEHI010053317.1:0-15377 GCA_025447815.1 Percopsis transmontana | reverse complement strand
GTACGTGAATAAAAAACAACTTCAAAATAAAAGCAATGCAGCTTTAGTCCATGAATGAGGTAAAATAAGAAAAATACATTTATTTTGTAATTTCCAATTAACCTTACACGGGCCGGTCAGAGTCAACCAAAGGGCCGTATGTGGCCCGGGGCCCGTACAATGCCCAGGTCTGGTCTAAACTAAAGTGACTACAATGGGAGCTTGTTTACTTTATTGTACTTAATTTTATTTATCCTTATTCATTGTCGTCATATATTCTTTTAGTAATTGCTCTTTCTACCCATCAACATGTCCCACACTAACTTCCTGTTTCAAGAGCAAATACGTCGATATAAAGCCATTTCTTGACTTAAACCAAGTTCAGTTGAATGACAAATGATTTTTTTACAGTGTAGTAGCAAGAGCAAAACAAGACAAGCGATTGTAATCGCCAGGGCCAGGAAGGGCGAGTGGCATAACTTATCTGCCATCTCATGCCCCTTGTGAGATGATCATTCTCGGCCTTCATTTAGAAGCCCATGTCTGATGTGAGAGGATGACACCTCCCTTTCCGCAATGTTCTTCACACAGGCCCCACTCCTTGTCACGTCAGTGCTAAACAGCACAATTACATATAATAGGTTGGATAACATCTCTGGCCTCTCTGTAGCTTGAAAAACATCCGCTCATACATCCCGCAAACACATCACCTCCCAAGTGTTCTGCAGAGCACCGGCGAGGATGGACTGCTGTACTAGCTTAGCCCATCCATTATCAAACGTAAGCTAATGCTAATACTTATGCTAATACAGCTGCTATTTTGGACTGGTAAATCCAGAATTTCTCTCACATCCAACCCAAGTCGCTAAAGAGGAATTATAAGATGTATAGGGGTTTATAACTCCAAACGTATACTCAACAAGTTAAAAGAGCATGTCAGGTGTGTGTGTGTGTGTGTGTGAACAAGTCAGAGAGTGCACTCTCTTATCTCTGATGGTTCAGATAGTGCTAGCACAGAGCCAAAGCTGGTTATCACTGGCCCTCATCTAACACAAACACACACAGCCTAAACAATGACTGTAAATCTCAGCTAAGACAGGCCACCTCCTGATATAATTACACCCAATCAGGAAATTAACAAGACAGTGTGTTTGTTTCAGACTGGGAGCAGTAGGCCTGTGCGTGTATGTGCAAGTCAGAGAGAGAGAAAGAGAGAGAGAGATGTGGGAGGCAGGATGGAAGGGTGTGCCAGGGCTTAAACAGGGCATTTGGTGCCAGTGCTCAGAGGTGCCCAGATCTTGGATGGGGGCAGGACAACATAACACATTTTGGTCTTGGTAAAATCCCATCTCTCTTGCAAAATCTTGTGTTCAATTTGTGAAGTTAAAGCTGCATAGAATAGCTTTTTCATGGAAAGTATTAAAGTAAATATTAAATTCTATCGTGGTCTTCTCAAGCCCCAGTGAAACAGCATGACATGACACCCTAGGATTTTCCAATACGAGAGAGTGTACTCAATGCAGTAGGGGTAAATATACTGGCAAACAGTGATGTGGTTTACGGTTAATGTAGTATGTTAGTATGGTAACAGACTCTGCTTCCAGTAAATGCCTTCGGATTTTGTCCCTCATGGACAAAGCTATGCATAAAGTGATTTCTGCAACCATATTGAAAAAAAAAAAGGTCAGATTAAAAAAAGAACATTGTAGTTTTCAAAAAGTTTGTGTAAACATGCAAGTGTAGCTGCATCTTGCAACCAGAGAGGATGCCAGTTTGCTTATTTATTCTATGCAACCTTCCTGGTTTATATACACGTCGCTGTGTTAGAAAACTCAGAAAATGTAATCCCTTGTTCCCTTCAACTAATCAAACCCTCCCAAAAAAACAGCTGTGCATATTTTGTTTTATAAATAAATATAAATGTGAATTCTCAAATAGAGCATTTAGTTTTATTTATGATGGCTTACTTACTTTACATATTTACAAAACTTTTGAAAGTGTTTAAGATTAATAAAATATGAATGAACACTAAACCTATTCATCTACCAAAGGTACATTCATTTAGAGTAAATAGAGACTTGGGTCAATTATGAATTCTCATAATTGCTGAAAATAATCCTCTCACACTGGCTTTCCATTCAATGCTTATTTTCCATTAGCACTGAATGGTTTTGAAAGAAAAAACTGGAATGGGGCTCAACTGAGAGACAGCTGTCATGCAGGCTATGAGAGCAAACACATTCAAACCGTGTAAACACATACTGTAGGCTTACACACACACACAATTCAAAAGGTGAGAGGTAAAGCTCTCCAACACCCACAGAGCCTATTGCGTGAGGATATTTTAAGGCTCTTCTGTTCCACTCCCTTATTTGCTCTGCAGCTTATTCTTGTTGCCTCCACATGTGTTTGCTCTATTGCTGTTTGTGTGAAAGTGTATGCTTAGTAGGTAAAAGTGTGAAGGAAATGGAATTTTTCCGTTTTTTTCAATAGAAAGGACAAGTAGTAGTTGCACAGACAGTGACTATTATTACAATACATCTACACACAATATACTGTATGTTATTGTCGCTATTCCGAAAATGACAATAGGGTATATCTTGACAAACCAACTGCATTTACATGCAGTACTGCATATTTTTATTATTGTGAGCCCACCAGCTTTATGCTTCTAAACGTGGAAAATATCAACATATCTCACATTTTATACAGTGATACAGTGATACAGTTTTATACACTGATACATTGTGAATAAATCTATTCAGATTATGAAAATGGTATTAATAGTTTACGACCAAATTTGGAGTATTTTGCTATACCAAATAGTAGTACAAAGTGTATGAGCATGCCAATTGGTGAGCATTCATACGTATATAGTATGAGTGTTAAGTCAGTTAGAAGGTTAATTAACAAAATGTCTGACACCACACACACTACAGTGATCTGTGGCTAGGCCCAGATGATTCAATCCATCAGAACTTTCCCGCTAGACCCAAGCTCACTCCATCATAACAAATGCATTTAGGAAAATGTTGGACATAGCTGGGGCTCTCCAGCAACACACTGAGTGTGAAGAATTGTGTTTATACTACCAGTTACAGTAGCTAATGCATTTGCATAAGACGTTTGTTCATCCACAGGGAAACCACTGTTGAACTGGGTGTACATTAGTCTCCAAAACATCCAGTTTATGACCATTAAAATGGTTTATTGCTTCAATTCTGTGACTCTAGGCTTACTTTAATAACTTGTTTCAACACTGCCTCAACCACTTCATGTCAGAACAGTAAAGCCATTCCAGCAAGTAGGAGAAACAAAGCATTCAATGAGGTAACGGTGGTAAGCTCGACAGAAACACTGAATATGGAGCACCTAAGGCCAAATTGTTTACCAAACTCCTATCATGTCTCCTATCATGCCAGACAAAGAAATAACATCCCACTATCAGCCATTGGTGGTTGCAAGCTGCCAACATGCCATTCGCAGCCTGAACAAACCAGGCAACACTGCCCCACTCAGTCCAAAGAGAGTAATACAAGTGTGGAAACGAATGGGCAATAATGCTTAATGAATGAGGATATTCTAAGAGCATGACTGCAACACCTTGTGTCAATGAAAACAAATTATTAAACTTAATTGCTGTCTGTGCACAAACACGTAAGCCCATAAAAAAAAAGATCTCACTCGTTTAGTTATTTGCCATTGCACCACAAGTACCTGCACTGCTGGCAAGCGTATAATGCTAGGGACTACTACTTTGCTACTATCAACTTTAAACCATTCTATTTTAACAAAACACAAAAAAACAATGACACAAAAGGGTTTTGGTACTGTAGTTATGATAAAGATAAAAATTTGATAAAAAAAAAAGATTGAAAATATATTTACGCAACAATCACAATCATGAAAGAAAACACTCATTCATAGTGAATTATCATTTAAAAGGTGCTCTAGGTAGGATTATAGAGCTATACATTTCTTAGAAATGCCAGACATGTCAGCTATCAGTGAGTGAAATGCTCTGTGAAACTATCTGCTTTGGTTGATAGCCCCTACCTCTATATAAGTCAATGTAGATTTTGAAGGCGCCAGCAAGAATTCTGACCAATCAAGGCCTCTTTTCCTCTGATTGGTCCGGCGATTCTACCTTGCCTGTCAATCATATGAATGTGCGCACACAGCTCAATGGCGCTTCCCAGTGGCAGATCAAGTGGAGGGGGTGGGTTTTTGGGTTGTTGATTTTTAAAATTGTACTCTCTTTTGTTCTTTATTAGTAAGCTCTCTTTGCAACTCTCAAATCCTACCTAAAGCAGCTTTAAATACATTTCTCGTGTGTTGGGATAGTTGCTGGCATCCCATTCCCACAAGGTTTGCCTTGAGGTTTTACTAGTGGTGTGTGTTAAATAGAGAAGGAATTATTTAATTTTGTGATTAAATTCTGTTATTGCTGTGTCTGCTCACAAAACCAGCTAAGGCCTATTTATCACTACCAGATACATTTTATGGTGGTACTTGGGCTGGATAACTATGACAAAATAGAAATGATGTAGCTTATTTATACTGGATTTTGTCTATGAATCTATCAACAGCAAAAAATAAATAATAAATTTGCTCTTTATTAAATGTAATTGTAATTACTGTATATTATATGCAGTATTACGGAATGAATAGGATTTCTCAAAACAAAAGAATTAAAAATAAAAGCTAATGAAAGCACAAAACCTAAGACAGGCCTTTCCGCAAACCTTAGCAAATCACAGCATACATTGCTAAAGCATTATTAGAAAGAGTCACCTCCAAAGTCTGCTAGAATAGCAAATAAAGACATGGCCATGAGACAGAAAGAACAATGGACCAAAAAAGCAACTTCAAGTGGCACCTGTCGCCGAGCTCCAAGACCTGGGTGGAGGCCTGTTTGGGACAAAAGCACGGCATTATGCTTCTTTTATAAAGCACAGCTCAACGTGTTTGCTCTAGAGGTGTTGTCCCGGTTGGGCCAGCGGCTATGTATTGTCGGGACGCCTCTGGCCTTTGTCTGCAGACACGAACAGGGGTGTAGAAGGGGAAGGTGGACAGTGATGCGTGACAGAGTGCTTAGAGGATTGCCACTAGTGTGACAGTCTCTTGAGAAGAACACCTGTAGCATCAACACAACCAATCCTACCTAACACCCAAGGCATGGAGAAATGGTGGAGAATTATTAACTTTTAATTGCTATTAGTGTAATAAACCAACAGCATAACAGCACCCATTGGAGTTGCTGATATCAGTGTCTCTGTACTGGATTGTACAGTTGGGGAAAAGATATTGGCCCACAGGAAGTGATGGATTTATGAATCAGGAAGAGAGTTATTTCGTAACGGAAATGGCTGTCTGTCTTGTCACAGTGAACAGAGTTAAATATTGTGATTTATAAAACTGCAGAAAAAAGAAACCAATTAAAAGGTCTACTCAAAGTCAAACTAGTGCTAAATCTTTCAAAAACTTGAGTGCAGTGCCATCTCCTAACAAGAGTGACCGCCAATTTGCCAGGTTATCCTAAGAAGCTTTAAGGTTGCGATTTACAGCACTTGGTCAAGCATGTATAAATTGGTCGCACTGTTGCTTAAAGGCTAATAGTCTTTATTAAGCCTACAATTAAGCATCTATAAGCACTACAGTACATAAATGTGGCACAAAAAACAGCACTTACGGTATGCCTCTGTTAGACATAGCTATTAATGCTTTGCAGTAGAGATTATATAGTTATTTAACTTAATTAAGCCTTTATATGCAATGATTAAATTCATAATAAATTTAAAAGCTTTAACAGCTATGAAATTCTCCATAAGCAGCCCGCCTGGTCATAATAGAAGTGAACAGGGTCAAACTTAATTTAGCTACAAAATCAGTCTGCCACAATAACATCTACAAAATAATTCAAAAGGTTTAGCTTTTTTTCGACTTTGACATTTTAAAACAATGGTTTGAATATGATAGACTGCTGTGAAGTTATGTGTCATTTAGGTACACCATGGATGCCTGTGCTTTGTAGTAAGTGGTAAGTAGAAAACAAACATGCAAAGTTTGTCTAATATAAAGGGTTATCCATAATTATTGTTTTTGATGGCCTACAACATCTGCCCAAATTAAAATTGGACAGGGTAATACTTTTGTGAAGATTAGGCATTTTGAGTCACTGGAAATTAAAATTAAATTCTAACACGTGTCTGAACTAAGGATTAACAATAACATGTGTCTAAACTTTTGCATATATTCATGGAACCAATTTAATAACAGGGCAGTGCTCCCTTTTATTTTTGTTATTTATGTATTTATAATATTAGGAGGCTGCTTAAAACAAAACAGACTTTAGCCCCCCCACCCCCCGCCAAAATAAAAACAACAATTTTACTAGCTGAGAAGATAGTTACATAACTGAAGCCCATAGATAGGTCAGTTTAAACAGCTAAGACTCTGTTAACTCAGTTTTTATTTATACGCACTAATCACAAAAACAAATGTTATAATAAACATGACGATATGTCGTCCACACCTACTAAATAAACAATTTCCAATTAAAATAGTTTAAATCTAAATACACTGGCAATGTTTGGCACAGTGAAAACATTACAACGCAACTACAAGAATCAAACTCAAATATGTGTAGGTGGCAGAATTGTCCAACAAGACAAATATGTTGGGTTTAGAAAGCAATTCATATTGATGCCTATTTGTCTTCACCTATGCTATAATCCCTTATTCTACCCGTCATGTCAAAAATAATAGATCATTCATACTTCAAACAGAGGCGGTAGGAAGATGTGCGTGCACTCATGCACATGTACACACACACTTTTGATTGTTGTATTCAACACTTAACAACCATTTTTGATGTTCGAGCCTTTGCGTTCAGCCACCATTCATTACCAATCGCACAACATGCTGAATGCTAAACACATGGAAAGTGCAGTCAACCTGTTCAAACAGAGATGGGTTAAGAACAGTCATTCCCACGACAAGGTGTGCCACCAAGCTTTGAACGTGTGATGAGTCACAGCAGGCTTGAGGCTATGTTACCATAGAGATACAAAGTGAGTGTGTCCTGTTTGATTTTAAGAGCTCCCATTCTTAAATGGTCTTGTCTATCAACACTCTTAGATTCCAGAAAAAGGCCAGAACAAAGAACTTTCCCATCATTAATCGGTTGGGATTTTCCTAAATGAAGTGATGAGTGTGTGTGAGGTGTGTTATGGGGATATTTGTGAGCTAATTGAAAAAGAGTTGTTAAAGCTATCAGACATATAGAGATCGATGGCAGTGGTTTCTAAAGTCAGGGGTGGAAAGTAACGAAATACATTTACTCACGTTACTGTATTGAGTAGTTTTTTGGTGTATTTTGTATTTTTCAAGTAGTTTTTAAAATCGGTAATTTAAATTTTACTTGATTACGTTTTGAGTGAAGTATTGTATTTCGCTACATTACAAATCCCATCAGTTACTAAGTAAAAAAAAAAATTCGACTAACAAAAACTGAACGGAATTTAAAAAAAAAATGTGTATCCATTTGTATCGATTTTTTATACATTTGTGTCGATTTTTCTTTAATAAAAAACTAAAAAGTTTTGGATTGGAGAGATCCCCCCCCGTTCCGTTTTACAGTTTTTTTTTGTAATGTAACTAAGTAACTTTTACTTTAAGTACATTTTAAATTAACTACTTATTACTTTTACTTGACCAATTTTTCAGATGGGTAATATCACTTGTACTTGAGTAATATTTCATCCAAGTATCGGTACTTTTGCTTGAGTATGATATTTTAGTACTTTTTCCACCTCTGTCTAGGTGTAGGTACATATATTTTCAGTGGTGTGGATCCTTTTTCAAATATATATATATATATATATATATATATATATATATGCCATGTGTTATGCTATTAAAATCCCAAATACCAAAAAGTTGTTCATAAATACCAACCCCTCTAATGCGCACACACGTTTATTTGGATCCCCATTTACTGCCACAATAGACAACTAGTCTTTTTGGGGTCTATAAAAAAAACAACATAAATTAACAATTCATGTGCATAAATATAAATGCATTTGTATGCACAACAGGGATGCAAACTATGAATCTCTAGCCCTGCAGAAGTGGCCAGCTTCCTCTATTTGCATGAACAGACCACAAGGTGCATTTCTCACGGGTTCCGCGTTCATTAGCGGAGTTCTTGAAGCTGTGGTGTGTTTTGACACACTGCGCCTCGGCACTTAGAATATTTACACAGGATCAGACCACCAACAGCACTGTTCCTCCACTCCTCCCACCATGAAACACATTCCCCTCACATATCTTTAAGCCCCTGATTTCGCACTTGGCTTTCTGACAACATTTTTACAGAGTTTGCTCGAGCTTTAACATCTCACCTTTCACCCACACTCAAAAAGTGGCCATCCATCTTTCTGAAAGGAGAAAAGCTGAGCGTTGGGAGGGAGATGAGTGAAGAGGTATATGTTTAAACTGTTGAAATATTTGCAGGATTCCCAAACGTAAGAGTGCACTGTGGGAGTTTCCCTATAATCAACCGAGTGGTTGCATTTGCTGTTTTCAGTACTTTCGGCACATGGGATCATTGCTGTACATTTATAATGATCAGTTTTATCGAAGCCATAAGTCTTTAGTGGCTGAGCGATGTAGTCCACTACGTTAAATGATGTATTCCTCATAGTATGCCTCATACTACATCACTCATAAGTGTTGTAGTATGTAGTACAACTGTTTAGGTACAAGAATAAGGTGAATCCTGTATCCTTTGACACCTTCTGGGATATACTGTACACAGTTCACCTTTGTTGATTCAAGGACTTGAAGGGGCCGCGAGATATGAACGACTAACTTTCGCTGCATAAATGTCACGCAGGCAAAACACTAGCCAAAATAACGACCTGAAGAACATATAAATTGTAAACTGAAAGTGAATAAACATATATAAAAATCTAAAAGATTATTTTAAAAATTGGAAATTATTTTGTGGACCCCCGAAAAGCATCTCATGAGCATCCCCCTATGTGGTGAAACATTGATTGAAAAATGGCAATATGCATTGTACAACAATGGTTTTGTATACTAACATGGTGGCACAGATGCAACTGATGGAGTCAACACATAGCAACCTCCGTCGCAGGGGAACACACAGAATGTAGAATGTTGGTCTAAAACATTGCTCAGTGCTCCTTTAATACTTTCCACTGTTTACCTAAACAAGACTGCTGCTACTATGATAAACCTCTATCATTTCATTCTGAAGAAGCTAACATAATGCAACTTAGATTGAACTAGAGATCCTCCACTCCTGCAAATCCTCCTCCGAAATGCTCTTTAAACATGAAAAGCAAATGTTTCACCAAGAAAGATACTACTATTTTAAGTAACACATAATATGCGGCTCAATAATACAGTATGGCCACTAAAAAGACGAAAACAATGAAAAGAGGTTTGATACAAGTATGACTTGATTAAAGTGAGAATGTTGGGAAAATAAACTGTGCAGTATAGGCGATTAACATGTTTGAAATTAGAAAATGATTAAGTGGTTGACCAGCGCACACTCACATAAAAAACTCCTAAACCTTGTGGAAAGCCTTCCCAGAAGAGTTGAAGCTGTTATAGCTGCAAAGGGTGGGTAAACTCCATATTAAACCCTACGGATTAAGAATGGGATGTCATTAACCTTCATGTGCATGTAACGGCAGGTGTCCCAAAACTTTGGCAATATATACTCACCGGCCACTTCATTAGGTACACCTTGCTAGTACCAGGTTGGACCACCTTTTGCCTTCAGAACTGCCTTAATTCTTCACGGCATAGATTAAATAAGGTGCTTCGAGATTTTGGTCCATATTGACATTATAGCATCACACGCCGATTTGTTGGCTGCACATCCATGATGCGAATCTGCCGTTTCACCACATCCCAAAGTTGCTCTATTGGATTGAGATCTGGTGACTGTGGAGGCCATTTGAGTACAGTGAACTCAATGTCATGTTCAAGAAACCACTTTGAGATGATATGAGCTTTGTGACATGGCACGTTATCCTGCTAAAAGTAGCCATTGGAAGATGGGTACACTGTGGTCATAAATGGATGGACATGGTCAGCAACAATGCTCAGGTAGGCTGTGGAGTTTAAACAATGCTCACTTGGTACTAAGAGGCCCCACACCATTACACACCCCCACCAGCCTGATACTGTACAAGGCAGGATGGATCCATGCAGTCAAATTCTGCTGACTCTACCATCTGAATGTCGCAAGAGAAATCGACTCATAAGACTAGGCAATGTTTTCCAAGCTTCTATTGTCTAATTTTGGTGGGCCCGTGCAAATTGTAGCCTCAGTTTCCTATTCTTAGCTGACAGGAGTGGCACCTGGTGTGGTCTTCTGCTGCTGTAGCCCATCTGCTTCAAGGTTTTTATTTGAGTTACTGTTGCCTTTCTATCAGCTTGAACCAGTCTGGGATCTCTGCCATCAACAAGGCATTTTTGCCCAGAGAACTGCCGTTCACTGGATATTTTCTCTTTTTCTGACCATTCTCCGTAAACACTAGAAATGGTTGTGTATGAAATCCCAGTAGATCAGCACTTTCTGGAATACTCAAACGAGCCAGTCAGTCACCAACAACCATGCCACGTTCAAAGTCACTTAAATTACCTTTCTTCCCCATTCCTATGCTTGGTTTTAACTTCAGCAGATCGTCTTGACCATGTCTATATGCCTAAATGCATTGAGTTGCTGCCATGTGATTGGCTGACTAGATATTTGTGTTAACGAACAGTTGAAAAGGCAGATAAGTGTGTATAAAAACATGTATAAAAAAGATGGAGCACAGGGAGCGATACCTTTTAAAACATTAAGAGAAGTTAGTCTGTTTTTATTTAAATTAAAAAAAAACAACTAATGAACAGTAATGTTAATAAATAAATGTTGAAAAGATCATGGTAACCAAATCTAAATTCACCGACAGTGTTAATATTGAAATTATATATAATAAAAAAACATTTTGATTTGTTTATTATTTTTAAATATGCACAGTCAAACTCAAAGCACTATGTTAAAAATCTTAACCTGACATCTAGACACAGAAAATTTTATTTTTATGCATTGCACAAAGCAAAAGACACATATTACAGAACAAAGCAGTTAAGTAGTTTAATGGCTCAGAGCTTCCCGTCAATGGTGTGCCATAAGGAGGGAAGGTTGCAGAAGTGGCTAGCTGCCAGTGCTTATTGCTCTCCCACTGAGACACTGATACAATACGTACAGCATTAAAGGCACCAGGCTCAGAATAGACAAATGGTTACAACAATCACACTTATAGTATTAGCCAGCTTACAGAGTAAGCACTGGAAGATGAGCCCAAACAACGAATGTCTATACCAAGATTAGTTGTTTTATGAAATCACATAGGCAGATTAAGTGTCTAATTCCACTGACCCTCGGAAATAAATCTGAGTTTATTTTTTAAGGGGCTCCAAACCTATGACTCAAGCCAACATATAGCAGCTGCTCAAACAGACAGATTGCAAAATACCCTCAACTAGAAGACGATCTGCTTGGGAAATCCTCATGAATCTAGATTTCTTAAAGTAATCAATTTCATTAACTAATGCTGGCAGTATTAAAATGCTCCAACACTGGCTGTATACTTGCTGAAAGTATATGCGAGTTGAGCTCATACCAATTATTCCTATTGACATTAACTTGGTTAGAAAGCAATGTTAAAGACAATAATGAGTAACGAGTAGAGTACAAGAGCTAAACCAAAATGGAGGGTCGTATACTTCATATGAGTACAGTGTTTTTAAGAACAATGACTGAATAATTTTTTCGTTTTTTTTTTTTTTTAAAAACAAAAGTTTTCTTGAGCAGTGCATGTCCAGGCTGAGCCGTCACTCAGCTGGATGGGGCTTAGTGTGATCCAAAGGTAAAGCTGAAACCTGATCACAAAGATCACGAGAGCTGTAAAGATGGAGAGATTTATGTTTATGTGTAAACCCTATTAATTTACCATGATTATAATGCTTTAATCCACTGTGACTGATCGCACATTACCTCTAGCCTCTATAAAACAATACCTGAAATACCACACATTCCTAACTTTCCTATAAATACAAAAGACATTTAATATTTGGTTAAAAAAAATGGTTCTCAACTCAGTATGTGAATTTTTTTGTTTTGTTATTTTAAATATCATGATTAATTTACATTTCAAAATTTGAATTTTTTTTTTAAGATGGATGAAAACACATTCATAATATTGTTTAATATAAAATAAATGTTACCATCAATGAATAAAATAAAGCATAGTCTATTAATATTAAATATCAGAGCTTTGCAAGCATCAAATCTCATCTGTCCTGTGTTACAACCAATCGTATTAACTGACACATGGTGTCTGTGTGCCTTCCTATTAAAAGGGACATGAGAAACCATGTAATGTTATACTGCCGGATGTATTTGCATATCAAGATGACATATCAAGTTGTCATATAAACATTTAAAAGTGTTTCGAAGACATTGTGAAGGGTGACCTGTTGAAATTCTTGAAACACAAACCCAAATGAGAAAAACGGGTTCCTGTGTCTTCTCAGAGACGCTAAACATTGAAATGACCTACCTGAGGAAATCAGTAACTCAGTTTTATCATTCAAGGCTCTTTTAAAAAGACACTTTAAACTGGCTTAAAAAAAAAAAGCCTAACCCTCTTAGATACACGCATGTACACAGAATTTAATTTACCCTAAATTGCACTTTTATTTCTATGATTTCTATTTGTCCTTTATCTTTTTTTAATTTTGCAATGCCATACCTTCAGCTGTTATTTCTATTTTATTTATCTGTTATTAATTAAAATCCTTCATTGGATTTTCTTATAATTCCTAATTGTTCATTTTGGATGCATTATATTTGCTTTAATTTGCTACCAAAACACTTAAATAAGTAAAGGTTATTATTGAATAACTAAATGACAAACTATGGGTAAACTTTGTGTGTGGCTAATGATGTTAAGCAACCGTTTTGGAGTGCATTATTATGCTCTATGCAGACAGTTTTGTGTGTCGAGTCTGAGGTAAATCCTCAGGCACGTGGAAGACTCCATACTCATACTCATTCTCATGCACAAAAAAACAATTGAGCATTGAGTTCTACAGTTTGGCAGGTGTTAAACTAAGTTCATCAAAGTATCTAAATTTGTTATATGATGACAATATTTTTCAAACCTAAACGTTCAAGAGTGCAAGATTTATTTTGTTTACATTTAGGCTACATTTAATGCAGTACATGTAACAGTTAAGATTAAATATTTTTCACATTACTTTATACCTTGATTACCTTTTGATTAGTGCATAAGAATCTTAGCAAAGCTAAAATCTATTTAGAGTTGTTAACCCAAGTTTTGTATGTCACGTGTCCTCAGGTCCAGTACCCAAGATGTTCAAAACTCTATTGTGACGAAAATATGCTCCATAACTGACATGTTTCTATTTTAAGTTATTTGTGTAAGAGTACACTGGTTTGTTTTGATGGAGGGTAAAGTTACCCTAATTACAAACAAAAAGGTCATGTCTGTTCAGGATGTGTGATAATAAGATAACAGAAATAAAAAGGTATATGATACAGGCCTATCATAAATTATTTTAGATTTTGTTGTTTGAATGTTTAATCTAGCATTCTTTTCAAAACACCTGTTAATCTCATTCAGTTCAGTCAGATGAACTGTGCATATCCTTCTAATCTTTTAACTTGTGGTGTTTACATTGTGCAACAAACAAACTAAAAAATTGACCTTCCCTCACTAATTTTGAATGAAAATGAACTGCTGTAGAATGTAAAAATTCCTGCCACCATGTAGCAACATTTCCCAGAAAGTATACAATTGGAAATTTAAATAAACTCTAGAAGTAGTTTCAGCATATATATATATTAAATTTAAAGATCCTGTAACAATCCCCTCTGAAAATAACGTCTTTTACATTTTGAGAGAGAACCTATCAACTCAACGGCAAATATACTTAACACATTTAAAATTGTACCAAATAGCACATAGGCATCTCTGTCTGCCCATATAAACGTTGAAAATAACCTTAGGGATTTACAAATCAATGCTGACGGATAAATAGCCTAAAGGATTCCAGAAAGCTGTGATATTTTATGCTGCGTCTACATTTGGTGAACATTGTAAATCAGATTATAAAGGGTGGGTATTGATTGAAATATCCCAGTGCCTCCTGGCCCAGAATGGTGGCTCTTACCAAAGAAGGCAATTTACGAGACAAACACCAAAACAATAACTATTTCTTCAATGTTCAATACAGTAATGTTGCAGTTGCCAAAGCAGAGATTACTTGATTGGAGTTAACTAGTTAAAACAGTAAATCACGTCACTGAGCACATAATTATTTTGTTACAGCATGGCTGTATCAGACAGTGCTCAAATTGTCACCCCCATCTGTCTAGTCTTTTAACACTTTAGGTCTAGATGCTACGGGCTGTAAAACATTGTGTAAGGAGATAACAAGATCGAAGGATTAATTCAAATGTATTGATTATTAGATGTAATGCTAAGCTTAAGTAGACAATAACTGGGACTGACAGAATCTCCTATGCCAGAACACATTGGAGATGGAGAAAAACAACTAGATTCTTTGTTATGGTCAGAATATAGTAAGAAGCATTACAAAACTGTACAAACATTCCAAGTGCAGTGCAGTGTGACTCAGGTAACAGCGCAATTGCATTAGGTTGTACTGACACGTGTTTATTATTTTGGCCACCTTATTTCAATCTAGGCTAGGCTAAATAACAAACACATTTAATTCAATACAGATCAACAGCACCACAAACTACATCCTCCAAAATGATCATACAGTTGAATCGCAATCTCTCCTAAAGGGTTTCAACATAAACTGAACCTTATAACAATTGTAAGGGAGACGTATTGGAGGAATGTTGTATTAGACTGCACTAGTTTAGCTAAGTGTACCTAATGAAGTGGCTGGTGAGTGTAGTTGCTCTATCTGAACCAAACCTTTTCCACCCCAACAGAAATATAGCGCTACAAGAATCTAAAAATTACCTTCTTTAAGAGATGTACACTCACCTAAAGGATTATTAGGAACACCATACTAATATTGTGTTTGACCCCCTTTCGCCTTCAGAACTGCTTTAATTCTACGTGGCATTGATTCAACAAGGTGCTGAAAGCATTCTTTAGAAATGTTGGCATATATTGATAGGATAGCATCTTGCAGTTGATGGAGATTTGTGGGATGCACATCCAGGGAACGAAGCTCCCGTTCCACCACATCCCAAAGATGCTCTATTGGGTTGAGATCTGGTGACTGTGGGGGCCATTTTAGTA
>JAOEHI010053316.1:0-12740 GCA_025447815.1 Percopsis transmontana | reverse complement strand
CTTGTTGCTAAACCCTGCCTGTACCTCAACCACAACCCTGCCTACTCCTTTGTACCTTTGCTGAATATCTTGTTGCTAAACCCTGCCTGTACCTCAACCACAACCCTGCCTACTCCTTTGTACCTTTGCTGAATATCTTGTTGCTGAACACTGCCTGTACCTTGACCACGATCCTGCCTGCTTCTTTGTACCTTTTTACTTTGTTGCCGAACCTTGCCTGTACCATGACTACAAACCTGCCCAGTAAATACCTTTTTCCACCCTTCCACCCTACATCTCTGTCTCCGTGCCTCCCTGCGTTTGGATCCTCTAGACCAGACCATAACGATCTCACCATTAAGCATACATTATGGCCATGCCCATTCATGAGTGCGTGAGGTGTTGTTACGTGAAACAGGTCTTGGCTTCACGAGTGAACTAGCAATAAGGGTCAGTGAGTGAGCAACCATCTGCTGTAAGACAGTGGCTTAAGTTACACAACATTCTTACTTACTTTGCACTGTTTTGACGTCACAGTGTGCGTTATACGCATATTGCCCAACCACCGAGGGGCTGAGCTCTCTTCGTTGTTACTTGTCATACATCTGCTCACAGTACAAGATTCTGTGCAGATAAGTCTGGGACAGCGCAAAGCTGGGTCAGAACCGCTCACCTTTACTGGGTGTCGGTGATGCAAGTAACGAATTGATTTTAAGCTGGGTTTTAATGCCACTTTTAAGGCTGTGAAATAGTAACCGTTGGTTTGACTGGACTTGAGATGTTAATGTTTCAATCTCCAGGTCAGAAAACTTCCTCTTTTTTTTCCATAAGAGGGTTTTTGGGGGCGGGATAGTTCGAGCCCCAGAGTTGGCCTACTTGTAAGCATCCTTGAGCACGATGCCTAACCCCTACCTATAGCAGCATGTAATTAAGTAAGTTGCTTTGGATAAAAGCATCTGCTAAATGACCTAATTGTAATTTCTGCGCTTGGATCTGCACTGGTGTCTATGCTAGATTGATAAATGAGGGCCAGTAATCTTACATGTAAGAACATGAACCAATATAACCAATTGAAGGATAAAATATAACATTATATCAGGTTCCATACATGGAAAGTATCTCTGAGGATACATTTATATGTATATGCATATTTGGCCGAATGAATCTCGCCATCGAATCTCGCCATCGAATAACCTATTCTTCCAATGTCCTTTAAGGTTGGTTAAGAAAAAGTTTGTTTTTTCACGTCATGCATGGCTTCAGAGGCTGCAGTTGTAAAACCACGTTGGTTGTCAGGTAACCAAGACTGCTAAGGTTTCTCAATGGATCAGCTAGGTTAGGGAGGTTTTACTTCAAAAAGCTGGATCCATACATTGTATAGAGGGGAAACAGGAAATGTGTCAGAGCAACACTAAAGTATAGGGTAGATTCAGAAGGTGGTTTCTTGTGGACACACTACAACTGTCACTTTTACCCAGGCAGGGGCTTGGCATCTCGCCCAGGGGAGGCCGCGATGCTTGTCACTGTTGAGCACCCTAGTCGGGCGGGGCCAGATGTGACTACGGCACTATGTGACGAGAGTACAGGGACGTTCTGTTTGACTGGTTGGTTTCCCTGCCTCTCCCGACAGAATCTACTTTTGTTTCCTTCCATTCTCCAAAACAGTTTGTTTAATGTATTTGCATGCCCTTAGCTCCAACAGAAATCCACGGATATTATTTATTCAGATACAAATCGGTTTGGCGACAGCAAGGCCAAGTGTTCTGGGGTTCTGTGGAGGAAACACTGGGAGAAGACGTGTCATCCTCATCAATCCTTTGGTCCATGTGTGAGGCAGCTTACTGTGCTGTTACTCTAGCAGTGTGCATGTGCCAGCGCACTCTCCCATGTCATAAAGACGCAATACATTTGCATACATTTCACTTAGATTTCCCTTTTGGTTCGTTGTTGTTCTCAGGGGACTGTAGAGCAGATGGCAGGTGTGTGTCTGACTACAGTGGCAGTTATATATCGAGAAATGTCTCCAAATTATTTGTAAGTATCATGATCCACAAATATTTACAAATGTGTTTTGCTATCTAAAAACAAAAATTCCGACCTTACTTGTGAAGTTGGCATTTAAATAAATCTGCTATGATAATTACAAATAGAGGTCTATTTGTAAATATATTCATTCATACATTCTTTTCGTTCCTTCTGGGTGGGGCACATTTGTGGATCAAGAGCTATTTGACATTCTTTTCGCTCTTTTGTAATCCACACGATTGCAAAAGAGCTAAATGAATGTCTCAAAATGACATCATTGGCAAGAGGAATGAATGTGTGTGTGATTGGTCGATCCACAAATGATTCAACACTTCACACGCACAATTGCAGATTTACAAATGACATTTCATGAGAAATTAACACACAATTATAAAGTATTTTTACAAATTACAAACGATATATTTAAAAATATTTATTAAAATGCTAATTCACAAGCCATGAGTAAGCAATTTTGTGTTTGTGGATAGCAAAAATGTGTAAATCGTGGAAATTTTCTGGATCATGGTACTTGCATTTTCAAATAATTTTAAGACATTTTTTTTCCATAGTTATAGATGTGTGTGTAGGTTGTGCACGTGTATGCATATGTGTGCATATGTGTGATCTCAAATACGTTTGGGTTCGGCACACCTTGGAGGCACAGGAAGCTCCTTGAATGAAAACTGAATGAAATAAAATACTTTACGGGGAGATGATATTAGACTCCTGATTTGTAAGACAACGCCAGCAAGTGTGTTGGGAGAGCTGCCTCTCTCATCTTTGTCTCTCAGGGGACACTTCTCCAGCGCTTTATGAGCTCTGAGCACTCTGCTAAGATTAAACCACAACAACTTCTTAATTACTGTAATGCATCTATACTGGACAGACCTGCCTTTCTCAATACAGTCCAATAATTAACTCATCTCTCTCCCCGCCCTTCTCTCTCTCTTTTTCTCTACAGCTATCTATAGTATCTCTATTGAGCTCAGTGTTTTGCATGCTCATGTCTCATTAGCCTAAAAAAAATACTCCGGCAGAACAACGGTCCATGGTGAACAGCAGTAGATCTGATTAGATAAAAGTAACGGATCAGTGAATAGGTCTGAGTTATGTTGGCAGTGTGTCTTTAACGCTATTGGACAACACATTTAGTCCAAAGTGGACTAAAGGAGGAAATGCCCTCTGCTGTCCTCTAAATGAGCAACATGATTACAAATATAATGGGACATTTGATAACTGGTTTCCATGTAAGACTGACCCGTCTAAGCCTAGCCTCATTTGGCTTGTTTTTTTTTCATATTAAGCACTCCTGGATTCACTGTCACTGTTCCAGAAGCAACCACTGTGCTTTTTATTATTATTTATTTTAAGAGCATTAAAATGACTACAGGATGCAAATTATAAATAAAAAGTGGTCAACCAATTACTGCTAATGCGTTTTCATAGTACAGTGATATTATGTGGTATATTTTGTGAAGGACAGTATGTACTGTAGCAGACCAGGGGAAACAGGCCAGCCAATCCGGCACAGGAGGCGAGTCCATAGGCTCAGATTGGGGGAGGTGATAGAGGGAATCTGCCTGTGCAAGTGCTGCAGCCACTTGGCACATGACACTGGTCACACCTGCAGGCCACCAGGTAATCAGGGGGAGGAACAAAGGACCAGAGAGGCCACACTGCAGGGGTTGTTGGTTGTGCAGGAAGGATAGTGGCTGGAAGAAGGACTGACCTCTGGCTCTGCTTTTAACCCTCCCAGGACAGCTCCGCTTGAAGACTGACAGACCCCGGACGGGAAGAATCCTAAGTTAAAGTTTGTTCCACTACCCCTTTCCGGGAATACGTTATTAAAGACCACTTTATGTTAGAGCCAACTGTCTCTGTGTTACCTATTTTCATTGTGAATCGGGCTTCCAAGTCCCCTGGGTGCTACAGTACATAAAAAGAAACGGGAAATGGTAAAGTGTGTCCAAACTTTTGACTGGTACTATATATTAACACCACATACAGTATATACTGTGTTTGTGTATATAAACACACGTTAATTTGTGTGAGTGTAATTTGAGTTCCTGATAATTTACAAAATGTATTAATTTTAAAATGAATGTAGGGATTCAGTGATTCTCATTTATAAGTCACCCAAACAACAAAAGTAATATTGACATATATACTTTTTGGTATGGATTTCCTATAAAGTGATGTACTGTAAGTGATGTTTTAGAATATTTCTCCAGATCCCAAGCACCTCTTCCTGTATTAGAACTCAACAAGCCTCTGATTGCTGAAATTGTGAGAACAATATGAATATGAAATATGATTATATATTATTATAAATAAATATATAAAAATATATAAGAAGATCACTTAATTAAGATGAACAACAAATAATGTTATGGTGCATTTAAAGTTAACTTAAAGTACATTTACAATGCATTTTAAAAATGTGTCTCGAAACTTTTTTGTCTGTAAAATAAAACAGTACCAAAACGTAACATTGGTGCAAGCATAACGAAGTAAATGTAAGGTTAATCCCTCTCTGTCATTGTGCACAGTCTAAGAAACCTTGACGTGATAACACTGAGGAAATGATCTTATCAACAGATCTTACCTGGAAGTTTAGTAGTCAGAAAGAAAGAAAAACTGTTTTCAGATGTTTGGATATTAAAAAGCAGTACAGCACAGTGTTTTTTCAAACCATGGCACCCCAGAACAAGTTGGAGTTCTCCTATGTGTGGAATTTTCAGCTGGCTTGAGTTTTGCCACTTCCCCTCAAACCTATCACTCAAAATATTAATATACGGCATCAGTCATTCTTTCCACAGTACTACAACTACAAAGACTACAATGGAATATATCTGCTAATGTCGCAATTCTGCGGCAAATAAGATAATGTAGAAGCCAGTTTTGTCAATCGCAGTTTCACAACCAGTTTTTATTTTTTCTATTTGTTTTATTAATCCTTAATTTATTTCTCCCAGAACCAATTTATGTTTTTCATACTGTAAACCAAACTGATTTTAGCTCTACGCTACAGTAACCTATAAGCGATCCATCTTTTGGATTGCTAACATGCAAACTAAAACCTAATTTACTCCAAAGGGACAAAGTGATTTCCTGAGAACCAATTGTGCAAAAATAAAACACATATCTGAATGTCTTCAGTTGGCCTACTTACTGGACAAGAAGGGGAAGCTGAAGTCATCGCAATGCTAACTGAGTTTTTACAGTTGCATCACAAGGAACGCTGTTGAAAAGAAAGTTGAAAAGAGGAAACAAGACAAATGCGAGATTCGACAACAGAAGGTCAGATATACATACAGAGAGACAGAAAGATGAAGTCTGAAACTGAAAAAAATAACATTTAAGATCTAACATTTAAGGTAGGCAATTGGATCACGTTTGACATGTATAAATCTGTTGTATTTAAATTTTGTGTAATGTAATGTGATACAGTTGTAAAGCTCAAGACATCATATAGAAATGTCTGGCAACCATTTCTATTTAGTGTGGTGTCTCATTATTCATTCTTTAGAGTTCATGCTACATATTACCGCTAGTATTATATGTACTCTCATGCAGAATCTAATTGTTTCGGTGTTTAATTTGAGATATATTTAAGCTTTGGAGTGAAAACTTGAAATGTACCTATTTTCTTTCTTTTTACTAGGTAAGCTGTAGTTATGTAAGATGGCATTGGTAGGCTTTAAAATTTACCATGGCCATTCAGTATATAGCTCATCGCCCCAGTCTGGCATTCACTTCCCAGGCAAACAACTCATAAAATAATTTAATTACAAACACAATTACAAATACAGTTATAAGTTTATTGGTGTTGGGGTTGTTACTCCAAAAAAAGTAATACATTACTTGTTACTTTAATAAAAACTAATGCATCACTTTACTTATTTACTCCCTGTAGAAAGTAATTTGTTACACTACTCATTACATTATTTAGCGTTACTCCGCAACATCGCCTGAGATGTATTTAAACCTTGCATATGCCCACATATCAGCACAAATCCCTATCCTAATAAGGAGAACATACACACATCTTTCTTTTATGCTCTTTAATAAAAATGTACCACAAAGCCGACAGCAAAGTCGGTAAAAACCAGCCCAAAGAGCACTTCACAGAAGTAACTACATAATTGTTTGATTAATAACTAACAGAATATAGGAACACTATCACTGAGTTACAAAGACAAATTTAATGTGTTTACAGTAATGCGTTAACCACAACACTGAAGGTTATAAACAATATTTGGCATTTGGTATAAAGGTCACCTCTACTTTCATAATCAAGTACCATAAGCAGTGCTTGTAAACAACAAGGAACCCGACATAAAGTTTATGTAGTGTCTATATATTTTCACATCTTCAATGTAACTGATTTTCTACCTGTGTGGTTTTGTCTGGTTTGCATTTTTCTACCTGCGTTGCATTGTAATCATCCACTGCACAGTAAATATTAGTGTGACGTCAACAAGAGAGGGTAAATTTCCCTGAATAGATAATATAAAAGGTGTAAGATCTGCAATGCTCCAATACCCCTTGAAATGTTTCCCTTCTGAAATTAACATACTGTATTATGTAACTCTTTTTGCTGTTGATTCTTCTTTTACATGAATTAAAGTTGTTAATCACAATAGATGTTAAAAACTCAGAGTAGGTTATACTTAAAATGTTTATCTCATTTAATTTGAAATAAAATGCTCTTCTCATTTGCTATTTGACCTCCCTTGGGATCCTATAGGAAGGTTGCACCAGTAGGCAATAAAATCCGCTGAATTATTCCAGGCACACCGGGTTGCGTTCTGTACCATTGCTAGAAAGCAACAAAGGAAAAAACTTCGGCTAGATTCCTGAAATCTGTGAAATAATGAGTATTTTGACATTGCCACTGCAGACCATAAAGGCTTCAGTTCTGAGGAATTCTTCAGAGGGATGAATTCGTTTTGCGTTACGATATTAGATGATATTGGATTTAGAACAAATGAAGAACTGCATTATGTATAGTATATGTTGTTTAGCTGTATTATGGCCATCAAAAAGATGTTCTTTATAACTACCTGAACAACTCAGTGGTTAGATGGTGGATGCTTTCTCCTCATTTGTCTTCATTTTAAAACTGCGGAAATAGATTTTTAACGTTGACTTGCATGTGAGTTGCATTCATTTCAATATAAATATTAGCCACAAGTGATACAGGGAGATAACACAGACAATCGGATATGTGGTGACAACCCCCACAGAAGGGGAAGTGTGTTTTACTCATGAATCATTTCAAGGAAATGTTTTTGTTTCTTTTAATTTCTCTCTCTCTCTCCCCTCTCTTTCTATGTCTTATTGTATTTGTATTTTTTGCTCTGTTATTTCACCTACAAACACACTCTGAAAATTTACAGCATTACTTCCAGAGAGCCACCTCAGAGCAGGGGCTCTCCCCCCAGCAAAGATGTGCCTTTTGTGGGTTACATTTGGGTCAGTTCTCCCTCTCTTGGCTTTCTGCTCTAGTCCAGACAAGTGTGCTATCCATGGAAGCACTTCACTGAGTGGTAAGTGCAAAAAAAAATCTAAAATAAATAAGAATTTATAATTTGTTTGATCATAAAGGCCATTTTAAATTAGCGCATTTAGGTGTCTAAAAAAAATTCTAAAAAACAGACACACCCCTGCCATACCACCTCCTAACACATAGCCTTATTTGCTAGTAAACTGGATCATTCACAGCCGGAACATAGATGCAGTGAAGGCATAATAATGAGTTGGGCAAGTCATGTTGAGAAGGGTTTGTGAGTGTCTGAGTGTGGAGTATGTTGTATTTATGTGACTAATGCCTACTCATGCGTTATTGCATGTTTTCACAGTATCATATTGTCAGAGTGCGTACTTTCAAAATGTCAAACGCACTTTTTAAAGCTTTTAAGCTAATTAAGCACTAAATATAAACACTATAGAGCATCAATAACTAATATAAACACCAGTGTCAAATGTTTGTGTCAAATTTGCTTCTCACAAGGGTTCTGTTTCATAAAGGATTTTTAAATCATATTTATTAATTGAGGCTATAGCACATGCATGTAATTCTTACAGAGGTTATGTTAGGTCATGTGTTAATGAGCCCAAGCTGTTTATGTTACTTTATATGATCCTATCCATTGTGATTTCCAGTATCCCTCGTCCTGGAGTCCTTACAGTGCCATAATGACTACATGTCCCATGTCCACTGCTTCTGGAGGGAGCACACACCCACCCAGGCCTCGCTGCAGCTCTGGGCCTGGGAAAACAACAGGTGAAATGTGGTGGGAGGAGAGGAGAGTAGAGTTGGACAAGATGCAATGTTTCCCATTCTATTTCAGTATTTGCGTTGTGTGGGAGTGGGGGTGTGCCTTAGCTCTGATGCAGGTGGGAGGGAACGTTTGGAGGTGTGGTTCACAGGGCTGGGAGACAGGTGAGGGGAATTACTAATCACCTGTCTCCCTTTTAAGCAGTGAGTGACCACAGCTTGGGAGAACTCCCAGGCAGGGAAGAGACCGAGAGCTCCACGTATTGAGTGACTGCGTGACGGGCAGTGTTTAAGCCCCGTGTGTGTATTAAACTGAAGGAAACAGCAATAAAGCCATGCCACGCACAGATAACCCCCGAATACCTGTGTGGACAGTGTGTGTGTGTGCCACACGTTGACATTTGGGCTTTGCGTTTCTTATTAATACTCTCCTGCATGTTCTTGCAGGGCACTATCGTGTGAGCGTCATGGTCCACCAGTCCAGGACAGAGACGGAGACGGGACAGTCCACTGCACATATAGAACAAACGGGTTTGCCATCAACGTTAACCACATGTTCTACTTCAACAGCAGCAAACACTGGAGTTACTGCTCATCTCTTTTTCATGAGCCTCTGAACGCCTCCCAGTTCTGTGAGTTTACATAGCATTCAGCCTTCATCATCGTCAAACTATCTTTCTATGGCGATCCCCAAAATCATACAACTGTACATTGCACACTCCTCCATAACCTTATATCGCCCTCCAAACTGTGTGAAGATTCATTTTAGACTATATTGTGTGTGTGTGTGTGTGTGTGTGTGTGTGTGTGTGTGTGTGCCCAGTGACAGCGCGAGCGCCAGTCAACCTGTCTGTGACTGACACGGGACAAGGTCATGTCCTGCGGTGGTCCAGTCCATATCCCAACTCCCTTTCCCTAAATAAAACACTCATCTATCAGCTCAGATACAGGAAAGAGAATGACGATTCCTGGGTTGTAAGTGTCACCAGCCACTTTACTTTTTAATTGATTTGTAAAATGATGCAAGATGTAATTGAAAAGGTTTTTTTTTGGACCAATAGTCATAGTCCTATGCATTCTTTCTAAATCCTTTAAGAATGTTTGACCTCACAAATAAATATACTGATCTGTTTATGCAAACATGTCCCCCTCTCTCTCTCTCTCCCTCTCTCTCTCCCCCTCTCTCTCCCCCCCCCTCTCTCTCTCTCTCTCCCTACCTCTCTCTCTCTCTCTCTCTCCCTACCCCTCTCTCTCTCTCTCTCTGCAGAGTGAGAACTTGACAAGCACCTATAAGAATCTAGTTGCAGGTTCTCTGCTACCAGGTTGCACATACAAAGCCAGTGTCAGGGCTCTGGGGAAGGTGGGTCTGTGGAGTGAGTGGAGCCCCCTGGTGTCTTGGAAGACTGCAGAAGGCGAGTGAAAGAAACTAATATCAACAGACCTCAGAGATTACCTCAGAGATTACCCCAGAGTTCAAAGACTCCCTCAAGTATATTTTTTACATAAGCATTGTAATTGCGATGTAATGTAATGATGTAATGTGTGGCATTACATCATTACATTGGAAATTAAAATATCTGTGCGTTTTCTCATAATTATGACTCAATTATGTTACTTTGAGAAATATTCTTGTTATTTCAAGATCCTTTATCTCATGAGATGTTTTATGAAACTAATTTGATGTTTTCTCAAAATTACCAGATCTTTTCTCACAAAAGAAAATGAGTTAAATGCAATATGCTTCCGTACTTTTTTACCTAGCCATGTAGGCCTACAGTTAAGATAATAATATCATTAATATATCTGGAAATATTTTATTTAGGATAATACAATTATAATAGATATAATAGACTTAATAGATATAACTTTCTTTTAAATTGAAGAATAAAACGAACGAACTAACCAACAAACAAACCACTAGTAATAATTCTAATGGGGTAAAGTGGGAGATTAGAGAAAGAGATTCGGTTGAAACATACTGTAACAGATCCGTAACAGATTTTTTTCTTCTTTGTTTTATACCATCAGGGCTCTTTTAAATCTTTCCCTAATCTCTGAATGTCTGCCTCTTTTTGGCCCTTCTCTTGCGCTTGGAAAAAAGTCTGCCGGCTATTGTAATGGCGTTATTAATATGATAATAATAAAGTAAGGCTGTTTATTATAGATGAATCCTTCCTTCTCTCTCTCTCTCTCTCTCTCTCTCTCTCTCACTGGCCAGGCCCTGGGCGTGTTCCCAGTCTGAAGTGTGTGCTAGACGGAGAGAAGAAGCTGACATGTAGCTGGGAGGTGGAGAGAGATCTGGCTTCTTTCATTACCTACCAGCTGGCCTGTCGACACAACCCGACAGAACCGTGAGTGTGTGTGTGTGTGTGTGTGTGAGAGAGAGAGAGCTCACCATTGCATCCATCCATCTATTCATTCAAATATCAAATATCTCCTCTTCTCTTATCTTCTCTCTTCTCCTCTTCTCTTCTCTTCTCTTCTCTTCTCTTCTCTTCTCCTCTCCTCTCCGTATGCAGCCCTAAGAGGTGCTGTGTTGACTCCAGAGTGAGGCCTGGCAACAGAGACACAGTGTTGCAGTACAGCTGTTCTCTGACTGTCCCCAACCCTGAACAACTGCAGCTGGAGCTGGTCCCAGCTCACAATACCAAGACCTTCAAGGCCCACAAACACAGTGAGGAGCCCACACGGTCACAATACCATTGGAACAGAATGTACATCATGTACGCATTCTGTACATCAATAAAAAGGGATACACTTTTAATACTGACGCTGTAACTATTTGGCCCCAAGTGACACAAGCTGTGCAGACGGAAGAAACACAGCAGGGCACATCAGCTCTCCACTGCCTCCACCTAGTGGCTAAACAGCTGTACAGCAACCCGATTTAGCGCTTTAGTAACCTGCTCAGATGAGACTCCTATTGCACAGTATGACAATACTATCGTTATATTGAGTACATTCACGAAGGTAGTGATTGGAAATATTGTATAGCCTTAACTGAATCCATATTAAAAAAAGTAGGTCTTGTGGAATTCTCAATGACCTAAATGTTATATTACTATTATTTTCTAAATAACCATAACAACATAATATACAAACAAATGGGATTGTTTGCAGTCCGTCCTAACCGCCCGCCCAAAGTGACGGTGAGAGAGAAAGACGGGTGCTGGATCGTGGAGTGGACTGAACCTAATAAAGCTCCAAGTCCAAGGCTGAGTTATCAGGCCCTCTACTGGAACACAGGAAGTCAGGTGGGAGAATGTCACTCTGTTCCTGGTGTGTTTGGCATTTGTCATTAAAATTCTCCTAGGTGTTCTATCCAATTTCATGTGAGGTTTAAGATAATATGAGATTTTCATACTACATTAATTTCTATCTCATATTAATATATGTCTACAGTGGTTTTAGCAAGCTGAGACTCGTGAGATAGTGGAACATCCCTCAGTAGGATTATATTTAATACACTACACTGACTGTTCAGAACTGACACAAAACATGACATAATAACAAACCATAACACCACTTTCATAAATGTACTCTACAGGAATACAGTGACATCTACAACATTTCAGGGCTGTCCCTGAGCATTCCGGGCACATCTCTGGCATCCTCTCGACAATACAAGGCCAAGGTGAGGTCTCTGGTGGTCCCTGGGCATGGTGATGGCTACGAAGGAGTCCCCTCTGAATGGAGTGAAGCTGTAGAATGGACCTCCAATCAAGGTGACATTTGTCATTTAGCAGAAGCATTTATCCAAAGCGACTTACTTTGGCGATAGTAGCTGAAATGGCCATGCGCCAGTTATCATTAATTGTTAAGAACAGATACTTACATAATACCTGAATATTAATGTTTTTATGGAAGGTAAATAAGGTAGATAAGGGTAGTGCGAGTGCTATGAACACACACACACACACACACACACAGGTAACACGCATGATAAAACATACACACACCTGTTAAAGGTTTGTTAAAGTCAAGACATGCAAACACATGCACGCATACACATATTCCAACTTAATGTTACTGCATCATTTTCTGTTTCTAAAACCATAATTGAAGATAACTTGTTTTTAGTTAGTTTAGTTTAGTTTTTGTTTCCAATGATTCCCTGTCTGTGTTCTTATAGCCTCTTGGTCCTTCAGCACCCGACTCTACATCTTCATCAGTGTGTTAGTGGTCCTGCTGTTTGGCCTCTTCTACCACACTGTCCCAGCTTGTAAAAGGTTATGTACCTAGCACACACACTCTGGTTTGACTCCACCAAGGTTTCCGTGTAAAGAACGGCAGTAGCAAATGAGTCTATAGCTGTTTGTTACTGTAAGCAGTCTAAGTACTCTCATATTAGAGGCAACTCCTCATATTACAATGAGGTCATTTAGCAGACGCTTTTATCCAAAGAGACTTACAGTTACATGGTGCTATTACATGGAGCAGGTAGGGGTTAGGC
>JAOEHI010053315.1:0-15380 GCA_025447815.1 Percopsis transmontana | reverse complement strand
ATATATATATATATATATATACATACATACATACATACATACATACATACATACATACATACATATACACACACACATAAACGCGTCATAGATGGGTGTCGCTAGAGTAAGGGCCAAGGTATGCAAGTACTGTTTCAATTTCTGTGATTGGTCCATTGATTCATAAAAATACCTTTTTAAAATAATAATAAAAAGCAGATGACTTGATGTTATAAATTGTGCTGTTAATTAAGGAATTTTAGGAAATAGACAATAACTAAATGTTTTATCTAGCTAGATTAGAAGGCTAGTTTCAGTACTGGTCAATCAACTTTCAATAACAAACAGCTGTAGCATTCATGTTTTCTCCCACAATTCCTTGCCTATTGGCACTTAAAAAGGTATCATAAATAGGTGTTCTCTTATATATTTAGATATGGGTGTTAACAAATGCCACTCCAAGTGTTGCCAGTTTTTCTACTGTCGAGGATTTTTGTAATTTGGCCTAATAGTTATAAATGTATAGTGCGCAGTGCTGTTTTGTATCTTTTTATCCAGTAATCTAATAGTTTCTAGTCCCACAATTTGCTTTGTTTCTCTTCCCTAGAGTGTGGTTTTGTGACCCTTGTGCCTTCTTTTGCATTATTCTTCACTTCCAATCACTTTAATATCCATTCAAATATTTATTTAGCATTAATAAACCATTATTGTTACCCATAATTGTTAGCAACAATGAGATTAGCAACATTTAAATAACCCTCTAGTTGATTTAGATTTATTGATTGATCTTTTCTTTTTTTCCTGATCATGGTGTTCTAAACCATCCTGTTCGAAATAGAGGTCAAATGTGTACAGTAGGTGTTTCTATACTTTGACCTTTAAAATTAATATGGAATCATTTTGACCTCTTGTACTCCATTAACCAAGTCTTCATTATTGTACTGCAGAATTAAGGAGCATTGCATGTACATGTAGTGTAAAGCAGATGGTATACCTTTTGGACCAATCTAAAAAATAATTGTTCATAGATCACAAACTTGGACCATATTTTATATACACACAGATTAATAATAAAACTAGATTTTTAAAAACTCCCTTAATTGCTTGGTTCCAGACCCACTTTAAGGAACCACTGGTATGAAGGAAAGCTAATATTAATCTGAGTGGTCTTACAACAATGATCACTATTACATAGGAGTTGGTGTTGAACATGTGCTACTGGTGTGTTGAGTGTTGCACAGCAATACAATTTGCCATTTATCGACCACAGTACTTTTTCCAGAAGGCTTTTGTTAAGCATCAATTTGCCAGTTATATAAGTTTGTACCAAACCCCAACCTTCCCCTGTTAATACACCCTGAGGATTGTATGTCATCCTTATTCCATTAAAGGACTTGTAAGTAGTTTTCCTCAGATGTGCAACAATATGATAAGAAATGGGCAAGGACCAGGCTTAGCTGATCTGTGTGGCTTTCTACACGGGACCTGATATATTAACCATAACAACTACCCTACCTCTTTATAGATCCAGAAATTCACTTGACCAATCATTTTATGGTTATAAATCGTATGCATATAATCTGTAACAGGCAGTTTGTATCTATAAATGCTTAATCCAATTAGTAAACTGACCAATTGCCTCCCCTTTTGTGTTAACGTTCTATTGTGAACCATAGGACCTCAGTTTACCGCTGGCTAGTTGATGTATTTTTATTTTACCTTGGAGCAACTGATTGTGTGGAGTTATTGATATGAAGGAAAGATCTACATGCCACTCAATGCAGCAAATTTAATCAGAATAGCATTGTTTTCTCTGTGTTCAGCTCCCATCTTAAAGGTCCTGGGTTCGATCCCCGACATGCACTTAACATTCCCTATCTCTGCTCCTTAATACTTAACATAATTGTACTCTCTGTAACTCAATTTCAATAAAGGTGTCAAAGGTGCAAAATGGTCAAATTGTAATCAGATCAGATCTCCTAATTTGCTATTTCTATGCTGTAGCTAACTGATGCAAAGATGATCCAATTCTTTTTCTCATAATTTTTATGACTGAATTTAAGAGAGATTAAAAAAAGTAATTTTGATAATTGCACATAGACTAATTTATCAATTATTTTCCAGCAGAGTATTTTTTTGTATAGAGGATTCCCTATTTGTGTAGAGCCATTTGATTTGAACAAAGGCTTTGGAGTTTGGGATATGCCAATATCCCATATTTACGAGATGGATAAAATGTACTGTGAATGTTTTTATTTCCTCTCCAGTTCATCATGGAACATTGTCCTAATAAACCTGAATTCACAACTAATTGATTCTGTGTTATTGTTTCAAACTATCCAGTGCTACTTAATGACCTTGTTGTTGAGTGTATTTGTCATCATTCAACTAAGAATGATGATTGACAGCAATCTTCATCTGTATTGGGTTTAATATTCTAAAGTAACAAAACTATTTTCTAGTGTTCTTATGTTTAACATGTTTCCTTGGGCCCAAATCGAGCAGAGACCCATCTGTTGGCGACACTTTAAAGTTCAGTGTCAAAATAAATTATAATGCTGAACGGCAAATGGATCTGTCAAGTAAAAGACATGGAGATCATTTGATTGGCTACCAGTGCAAATCTTAAAACTTGGTCACACAGAAGACATTTAACGCTACATGTATGAGTTAGCATCTGGGATGTTATGTTTCCAATCATCTCTCCAAGAATATAAGTCTCAACCGCAGATCATCTGTGCTGTGCATCAAATGAGGCAATAATAGCTAGGATCGCATGTGGAAGTTAAAGGTCATCTCTGTAACATAGTGTTTCTGTCCAATAGAAAGAATTGCATGAGGCTGCCATGGGGGCTGGTAGAATAACTGGTAGAGGTTAAGATACAAGCGGCACTTGATTGCTATTCATCAGCGGGGAAGGGTGCTGAGGTACTTGGAAGGGGAGTGGTGTCTGTCGAGATAGAGTAGGCCGATTAGTGGCTTGGTGTCTGAAGAGGGGATTGCGTGTTTGGGATGAGGGTGGCTTCACTCTAACAAGTGGCACTCAGCGGGCGCTTATCTGTCTCAGGGGCAGATCTGAGAGCTGTCATTCCCCACACGAGAGGCCACAGATTCCACAGATTGAGAGAGAAAACAAATATGGGATGAAATCTTACTAGGAGCATGTGTATGCGTCGTCGTCCAACATGTAGAAGCCTATTCCTTTGTTAATTTAAAGCACTGTTTTTGAAGTTTTAATGCAGATACCTCCAGATACTTTGGGATGCCTGCAGGGTCTGGACAAATGTTTCCAAAGTCTCCTGCCTCCTACTGGGACCTGTATAAATAATGGTAGCGTGCCTTTTCTTTATTTTTCCCGGGTGGGTTTGACTGTGACTGTTTGTGACGAAGAACACAGATCCCTGGTGTGATAAGCTGTAAGGTGACGGCCTGCTCAGCTTAGGACGGTCTATTGTCACACCACCAGTATTTATCCCTGCCTCTGCCAGCATGTTCCAGCCACAATCAACCCCTTCCCCCTCGCAAGCCCTTTTGCTCAGAGGCAGATTTGTTTTGCCTGGCGTTGCATGCAATTTGGGGCGGCAGACATTGCATGATTTGCAGGGGGTGTTCCTCTGTATTTTGTTGTTGTAGTGTTTGAGGATGAGTCCAAGATAGGGAGATTTCATAATTGATAAGCTAACAGCACATTGTCTGTGTGTGTTCATTGGGGTGGGAGTAAAAAGATATATATGTAGTTCATATTGTATTATTTTATTTCTAAACAATGTTAAGATCTTTACTGTAAAAAATGCTTTGTCGTTAGGTTGATTAAGTTACTTCTTTGCTTTAAAGCGAGGGGAAGAGCTTGTGCATGTAATGTACATGCAGGCTTTTTCCATCATTTTCCAGGGATTCACAACCAAACAATTATTGTGCTCAGGTATTATGCATGTGCACAGGTTATTAAAGGGAGGGTTATTGAAACTAATAATTATTCTATATAATAATAAATGTAATAATTATATACACACTACCGCCCCAAGTCGAACACACTTTTTTTAAACTGTGGTTTCAAGCAACAACAATCACTTGACTTGTAGTTTAGCTTTATATGTCCTGCTATTACACACATACTCATACACTCAAACACACCTAGTGTTATGAGTCCAAGATTTCTACAGTATTTCTAGAAAATTCCAGTTGGAGAGGAAATTAGATTTGTGGATAGAAGAGCATTTTAGAGAACATTACTGTGGCCCTCTGAAACCTTAATGTGTTTTATTCTGTGATGAGTTCTAACCTCAAAACCTCCCGACTATCTAAAGCTTTAAACCCACAGGCCTCCCCTGTGTGTGTGTGTGTGTGTGTGTGTGTGTATGTGTGCACATGTGTGCAAAACACGTAACTCTTGCTGAAAGACTTGCAGATGAATCCTTGTTTGATCTGAGAGATGCATACATGATTCTCCCGCCACAGAATAGACAAGATTGATTTGTGGTATGTGTGTGTGTATATTTCTTTGTTTGCGAGTGATCGTCTGTGTGGGTAAGGCCGGCAGATGTGTTCTTAGGGATATAACTCATACAAGGATAATTTGATATCAAACTTGAGTGTAAAACAGAAATATTACAAATATTTAATAGCATTCTATATCTGCATATAGTACATTCACATGCAGTATAAGGTCCTTTTGTGGGGTCTCCTACAGTGTACAGTATGCAAAGAAAATATATTTTGAATATAAATTATAGATATAAATTAGTATTTCCCTAGCAGCAAAAATATAATAAAATGTGCATACTTTTTTCATTTGTTGTTGTTGTTTCTCTCTCTCATTATATCTGTTTATATCTTATCAGGTGATTATATTTGTTACGCAATTATGCATGTTTGCATTTTCTCATGTGCGTTCACAGGGGGCAGAAGCTTTAAATCTATTTTTATTTGGGGGGTGGTGGGGGGATAAAAAAATTTAGGTAAAACGATATAACTAAAGGTTATTAAGAAGTTTCAAACCCGGACTATAATTTAGATGTATTTGTCCTGTGACTACTGTGACTCTGAATGAATAAGATATTGGTCTTCTAATGAAAAGAAAAATTCAGAATGAAAGCTTAAAAATGAAGTGTTGGACAACATGTTTGATAATATTATAGCTTTACGGACTGCCACACATTGACGGATAAAAAATTGTGAGATTGTGAAGCTGCTAGACTACGCTGGAGCATCTGAGTCAAATAAAGAAATAAATGATGTTAAACATAAGAGGAACCATTGCTAAACGTCATGGCTAAATTGGTCTGCTAGCTGAGTCATTATCTGTTAAGGGCTCATAGTAAATCCCTGCTCTGTTACTTACGCTACACTATCTGATCTGGCATTTTGTCTGTTACTACTCTACTAGCAGTTCTACAACCTTCTGACCCATGAGCCTTGAAAATAAGTTGTTCATAATTTGTGAGGAAGTGGGGAAACATCCTATGAACCATAAACATAATTGGGGATACAAATTTATAATTGTATAAATTCAAAAATTTTAAAATATATAAGATTTCTTTCCTTAACTGAAAAATATATATTTTTTTAACAATATCTTGCGGCCCCCAAAAACCATCCCCTGGACCCCCAAGCTTAAGACCTTTGAGCCGGCCTCTGAGAATCACAGCTCAATACGCTATGAACGATAAGCTAGTGTATGCTAAAATACAGTTCAATTTATATTCCCCTTGGGGAAATATGTTTTAGCCTCCCACTGTTGCTGGTTTTTAATGCAATAACAAGACCAAACACACACATTCCACAGGAGAAACTAAAAAAATACAACATTGTTCAGACATGCATCTATATATGTTACATCCACGCATTCAGTACATCTATGATTCAACATCAGTTATAACAAACCGTATTTTGATATTTTTCAGTATATGTCCTCACCTGTTAAGTGAGGCTCAACAGATAAGCTGTCCCTCCTTGTTACTCCATCAGGCAGACTTGCGATGTGTTCCCTGTCAAGGATTAAAGGATGGTGGAACTCTTTCATCCTGGAGCTGAGCCATGTGCTCTCCCCGAGGTTCCCAGGGACCCTATCTGAACCCCCAACAGCTTGTTTACAAAAACTGTGTTATTGAGGGGCGTTTTAAAAGCCCCCAGACCTACGCTCAAACACACACACACACAGACATGCACACATGCACAAACGCACACTTACCCATCTGTGAACCTCAGGGAGGAGAAGGACACACACACACACACACACACACCTCTGCCCCAGGCTGTGCCAAAGTCACAGCCAGAGATAAATGAAGCCACACTAACCCGGCTGGCCAGCAACACAACTGACCTCTTTACTGTTCAATTTCCTTCCCGCTCGGAGCAGGATAAGGTAAACACTTGGGGAGAGGGTCCTTTTAAGATGCTTTTATTGTCCAGCTGCTCCTCAACCACTGGACGTAAATTGTAGAGAACAGGGATTAGAAGACAGGAGAGCTGCTTAATGTAGCGCAGACAAAACAAGGGAGCAGGGGGTTTCTCTGAAGTTACGCAGGAGTCCTTTAAAGCAGTGTTTCTCAACTGGTTGGTCCCGACCCAAAAGTGGGTAGCGGAAAAGTGCTTAGGCTCCGTCAAAAGTCTTCCGAGTCTTCCGTGTTGTATGTTTCTGCATGTATCTCATGTCTGTCATTAAGGCAGAGGCATCAGAGAGCACTGAGAAAAAAATGTTTATTGAAAACTCTTCAAAGACGAGGTCCACCCGTTAAAAAAGCCCATTTAGCATCCATGTGTTATTGTCTTGTGGTTAGGAGAGAGTTGTAGGGGCTGGAGGGAAACACAAAAAGAAAAACAAATTACATTTGCGCTGAATGGTTACGCAGCCTGACCTATGCAAGCTCACGGCGGTTTCGAGCGTGATTTGGTCTCAATGTGGCTGCCTTCTAAAAAATTGAAACCATCAGGGACAACATACTTGAAATTATGTCTGGGGTGGAAACTTTGATTAGGTAGCTGAATAATTCCTGTAGCGTGCATCTGAAATCTGAAATCCCATGTCAATGTTTTCCTAGAGGTTTTTTCTTTTCTTATTTCCAAGGCTCCACAATCATCTTGGTCACATAGGTCATTACTGTGCAGTTGTTAGGAATCGAAAAATTTATTTTTAGCTGTATAAACCCTTATGTGGAGGGAGTCATGTTGAGTTCTTCAAGAGATTCTCCCAGTGCTTCATGTGGGGAAAGAGTGACAGAAAAATACTGCAAATTATTTGTTATGACAATAATAACCCTATTCTCCTATTATCTCCTATTATGTCTGACAGACTTGTTTTTCCCTCTCTTACATTTGGAATTGACAAATATAAAGCACAGCTTCTCTGGACGTTCAAAAGATGAGGCGAAGTTAATCACCTAAAGTTCAACTTCTCAAATTGTCTACCGCTAGTAGACCGCTAGTGTCTAAGTGTCTAAGTGCTTTAGGGATGATAGCCAGAATACTATGTACTGAGTCACTGATTAAGTTATGAGTCAAAGGCTTCTCCTACGCTCATCTGACCTGGTGGCTACTCTACATGTCCCACCGCACTTATCTTGCTCTGTGTGTGTGTGTGTGTGTGTGTGTGTGTGTGTGTGTGTGTGTGTGTGAGTTGCGCTCACATGTATGTTTTGCATACACATGGGCGGTGTGTGACTGTACTTAGCAGCTGTGTGTGATGTGGGTAGGAAGGCAGGTATTATTGTGTCTGGAGGAAGTCTCGCCTCCCCAATAAACACACACACACACACACACTGTCTCGTCCATTTGCCAGTTTAGAGTGGTTCCTGTGATACTGACTGTAAATTGTAATGTGGTACACAGTAGCAGGGAGCAGCAGTTCTAGAACTATTTGACCCTTGACCCCCAAACCTCCATTTCACACACAAACAAAACACAGTAACATAAACAAATGTATACACATTTCATTAAAGACAATACAATTAGACTTAGACAATAACTATAAAGTATGAGGAATAAAATAATAATAACCTCAAAAAAACTGGTAAGCCCCACTCTGAGAACCACTGTTCTAGGGCAGAACTACTTGCTGAACATTGAACTTTGTCACGAAATGTATTGTACTATATATATATATAATATATATGTAATATATATAAATATATATATTATATACTGTATATATTTAAGTGTAGCACTTCTTACACACAATGGATGAGTACACGCACACACACAAACCCACATGGGGCAGTCTGAGTATGGCTTTAGTGTTGCCAACTCCCCCATGGTGGTAGTCTGGTCCAACATGGCTGTAAAATGGATCATGTATTGAGCACCGGTTGGTGACAGAATACAGCTTCTGGTGTGTGTATAGTGTAGGCTCCCGTGAGGGGAAATGTAAATCTTGGGTCTAGCCCACGTCTGATTGGTCTGTTTAGATGTTTAATGACCCTGGCTCATCTGATGCCTGGGCACAGTACGTGCATGCCCTCACACACACAGTCAAACCAGCTGGAAGCTGTTTTTCCGCGGTTTGATTCTACAGGAGGCTATATGTTGCGCAGTAAGGTGTTTTTGTGAGACGGGGGAATCAGGCCCACCCCTGTTTTGGCAACCACCAGGTTAGAACAATAAGGATATTAACTTTGCATCAACATCATTTGAGATGCTCCAAAATAGCCTTTTAAACAGTTGTACCTGCTTGTTAATTTATTGCCAAATTTTTTTTTTTTTTTTTTAGATTTTTTATTGGTTGGATTGGTTTCAGGGTATAATAACATGGGAGATTATCAGTGGTCAGTTGCAGTAAAAACACAAACAAGGTGGGGAGATTTGATGTCTGAGGTTTTGTTTTCCTCTAAATACCAAGAGGTTAAATGGCAGTTGAAGAATGCTTCTGTCAGTTATTACAGCAGTTTTGTTTTGTTTTTAACCCACGACGCCATGAACTAAGTGGATTGTAAGTCTCGTACTTCAACAGCTGAATTCTAATGACGTTGTTGAAGATGTTGGTGTCGGGGTCAGACCATCAGACAAGCGGTGAATAATTCTGGGATGCATTTTTGGTAGGATTACAGTTTCATAATAGTGTTTATATTCTGCTGGAAGAATGCTGAATTTACCGCCGCCGATGCGATCTTTCCTGAAAACAACTATAAAGTATGTAGAAAAGATATTAAAACAACTATTCAATTGTTTTCATTTGATTTCTTTTTTAAATGAAAGGCAACACAGTAAGTATTTCATCTTAAATAAATGCCAAGAAGATGCCAGTTTAAGTTTGACAAAATATATTTTATTTTCATGATTTAGATATTTAGAATAATGTTCTGATTCAACTTTCAGTGGGCTAAATAATTAGATTAGGACTTCTAACACTTTTTGTGCATTTCAGAGCATGTCAATACTTTTCTACACCTTTAATCCTCAATAAATTGTTTTAACAGTTCAAAACAGGCTTTTATGTAAAGTTGTAAATGTGAGTTGTTTCCAACCATTCCACTACACATCAGATGGATCAGCTGTGAGATGTTTTAAAAAGTTCTCCTAAGGCTTATACGCACGCACGCACGCACGCACACACGCACGCACACAGACAGATAGAGCACCAATCTCATCTGTCCTCATGACTTGATGGCCACTTGGCCTGTCAGTGGAGGTACCTCTTATCTGAGAAGGATTCTAGAGCTTTCCGTGAGACCCCCCCCCACCCCCCCCCACCCACACACACACACACACACACACAAAAAGAAGCAGTCATAAAAACGTCTAAATCCCACCGGAGTCCTCTGAACACGGTGTCCTGTATCCAGGTCAGCTGTTGTCTTGGAGTGATTTAAGATTCCGTGTATGGTACCTTCACCTAAAGTAATGCAACTATTTTCACATTAATATATGTGTTTAAGTAAATGTGTGTATGCCAATTGCTATTTATGGAAGCCTTTCTGTGCACCCCAGATGGTCTACATACTGGTTTAGTGTTGGTAAAAAGTAAAGTTAAAGATTGGTGCTTTACTGAAAAAGAATCGGCCAGTTTTCTCTTTCGTGAGATGAAAACATAATCACAGTGACAGAAATACATGGTACTCTGTACTAAACTGTCTGTCTGTCTGTCTGTCTGTCTGTCTTTCTGTCTAATATTGATTGTATGTTACAAAAGATGGCAGAATGCCAAAGGGGGGGGGGGTTATAGAAAGCAGCTTGCAGATGAAGGATAGAGCAGGAATGCATGGTGGTCCTTTGTATTGGTTACTGAAGTATGTGTTTGTCTCATCTCTTGGGTCTTGTCCTTCCATCTGTCTCTCTCTGTCTCTCTCTGTCTCTCACTCTGTCTCTCTCTCTCTCTTTCTCAGACAGTGATCTAAGTGTTTTCAAACAGCCATTTTTCTATGGTGTCCTCTTGTGTTGTCACCTGTGTGTGTGTGTGTGTGTGAGAGGGACTTCAATAGGAGTCAGGTATCTCCAGTGTCAAAGGGCCCCCACCGTATGAAGCGAAAACAAAAGGGGGCGGGTGGCGCGGAGGAGGAGAGAATGAACGAGGGATGAGGTTTCACTGCCCGGGCAGGTGAAGGACAACACCATGACAACACCTTCCTCACTTTCTCTCCCCCTCCTTTTGTGTTCGAGAAGCGAACACCTGAGTCCCGATGAGGGCTGCGAGCTGGCAGCCCTGGAATGTGCCACTTGTGAAGGATTGCGCGCATAGACATATAATAATAGTAAAATAATAAATAAAAAAATTTAAATTATTTTAAAAAATAACTGTTTATGGGTCACCTTTCTTAACAAGAGGTACAACACGCAACATGAAATCAAATGAAAACTTAATTTAATAATGAAATGAACATGCCAGAAAGAGGATATCAAAAATGTATAAAATAAATGTCCATCTACATTGTAATGAAAATGTTTTTTTGAAAATGTAAACCCCACACCTGTGTGTGTGTATGCGTTGTGTTTGCTGGTGTTTCAGGTCATTGCAGTAGCCAGCATGCATGTTTGAAGCCAGCTGTATGGTGGCCCATTCAGACATCAGTAGCTCTCCGAGGTGCGTTTGATCCTGTAGCAGGACACACAGGCTATCTGATGGAACAAGTGGCTGTTAGCAGGACTGAATAGAAATCTAGTTTTATCATGGCTGAGTGGGTTATAAAGCCGTATAAAGAAGCAGGCGAGGGCTTGCCATGGAAAATCAGAGGATGGTGTTGATTGCATCCATGATGGCAACGATGACAACGATGAAGATTATTCTGATATGGACACAAAAATGGAGGAAGATGAGGAACAAAAATAAAGAGGAATAATTTAGTCAGCAAATGCTTTTATTTAAGGAACCATACAGTATACCAGTTATAACATTCAGAAGTAGATACAGTAGTTACAGTACATCCAGTACTGTAAGTATTTAGGTGGTAGGTAAAATTATGTGGGCGCAGGTATGGGTACTGTATTTAGAAACCGGTACCTATTACAGTAAGTACAAGTACTTAGGGATTACCGGTAGGGATTACAGTAAGAACCTGTATTTAGCAGCAAGTGGAGGTTATGTTAAGTACAAGTACTTAGAAGCAAGTATAGATTACAGTAAATACGCATGTTTTGGAGGAAGTAGTATTTACAGTATTGGTTACAGTAAGTGTTTAGGACCACAAATAGTCCCATTTTAGGGGTGATATCCAGGACGTTTGCACTGAGACGACCTCCCTGACCACTACAGACTGCCCCGTTCTCCTCTGCTCACATCACTTCTGACACACTCAAGATGTTGATGGTGGAACGACAGCAGTCGTGACAGCCACATGTCCGCACTAGTCTTATCGCTTGGGCGTATCGTTAAGTCGGCAGTTGGTGAGGCTGTGTTGGTGTGTGTGTGTGTGTGTTTGTGTTCAGTCATTCCCGTCTGTGAGGGCTGGACAATAGCGGTTTCATGCCGAGAAGGACTGGGGGTTCTTCTGTCATGTATTACTGGAGCGTGCGAGCGGCAAAGTTGTACCTGAAACCCACAACACAATGCTGCTCCTGTATATGTGTGTTTTAGAAAAACGCACATATACCTGAAGGCCCATGTTCGACCAAATATTCAAAACAGAGAATCATTTCAAACAATATTATTTGTGTGCTAAAAATTAAGCATTGTCGCATTCCTAGTCTATCTACATCCCCGCTAGTATAAGTAAATCTACTGAATGAATCGAATAGTTTAGTTTTATTTTCTGCTTTTTAGCTGTACTAAAGAAGTGTAGCTTTAACCATGGCGGTGGTGAAAGTAGTGTCTGTTACCATATGAACTCGCTTCCTGATACATAAACTGCATTGCTTACTTTCCTATCCAGTACACAGACACTATAGCCTAGTAAAACCATTCTGATGTTGGGAAGAGGAGCTTTACTTTACACATCAGTCTCTTAAGCTGATTACAGAACCACCGGCCAATCAGCTTTCAGGTGGGCAGTATATTTGATGCGTACAGCAATTACTGTAAGCGTCTGTTGGCACCTGTGTTCGAAAATCACCAACAAATGTTTATTCTTTTGATTAGTTGAAGGTGGTCCAATCACCTGCTGTGATGATTTGATTGACACCTATTGGCACACCTCTATGGCAAATTAATTTGAACAGAGAATTTCCAGACTGATAGAGATACAGAGTTGAACAATCATGGTGCTTGCAAAATCAGGATGGTCTTACCAGTCAACAGACATTCATATCAGGTCTAATGATATGCTGTTGAGTTCACTGGATCAATAAAACAACTTCAATACTAAGATAAATGTAAAGTTAATATATTACTATGTTGACCATCTCAAATAAACGCAAGCGTAGTATTGAAAGGAAGTGATGTATGTTACAGACACCGAAACAAAAGGATATAGGGAAAGCACAGGTTGTCATGAGTCATCCTTTGGAATGGTAATGGAAGCCAAGAGAACACTCTGGAATGGCAGTTAATAATGAGACGAGACAACCTGTGTATGTGTGTTTGTGTTTGTGTTCTATTTATTTCTGTTGATTGGATAGACAGACAGTTTCCAAGACACAATAAAAGTAAGTTTTGTTCAATGGAGGTAAAAAAAATTCTTTCCTGTTCATCACGTAGCACGACCAAAGGATTATTTTCATCCAGAACACTAGCTAGCGTGTGGATTTACTGTAAGTTGATGTAAGAAAGCTATAAAGTTAAGGGTTTAAGAGAAGTTCAATATCGTTTGAAAAGATTTAGTGTATTCTAATTTTCTGGATACCCAGCTGTCATTGCTTTAACAAATTGCTGTTCTATTGTTTATTGTTTGATTCCATCATCTATCAGAGATCCCAGACATGATTATATTGTTGGATACTAAAAAGGCTTTTAACAGAGTGATATTATGATATGATGACAAGTTTGTCACCTATTGGATACAACTTGGATACAACTCCATTCCTTTTGTCTAGCATCAGTACAGTTCACCACTGCAAATATTATGCTAGCTCCTCTGTATAAAGAGAAAAGACAGGGCTGCTCAATATCCCCATTCTTATTTATGGTTGACATTGAGCCACTTAAGGCACTTTTATAAATATACATCCTTTATATCCCTATATACTGTTGACCTTTATATTTACATAACTATTCCTGCCTTGTCATGTTTAACAACATTTATCAACATTTGGATACTTCCCAGTCACATGCAATACATACAGTAATAAATACAGTTATTTCTTGACAGTAGCTTGTCATTCAAAAAGAAATTAGAGCTTTCACTCTGTTCGTAACAATATTACATAAGTCCTTCAATTAACAAACCCTAGACCTTGCCAACACACCTGATGTTGTATATCACAACTTGTTTGACTGTTGAATGGAAGGAAACTACAATAACACTAACAGCGCCAAAATATAATGAAGAAGATTACACACTTTTAATGAGTCCTAAGGAGGGGTATTTGTACTAAATGAAGATCCAAACAGAAAAAAAGGCCTAACTCATAGGTTGGCTCTCATACAGCGATTAATTTATCAGAGCTAATGGTCTCGTTTATATAATATTACATTAATCTAGCTGAAACTATTAGTGCTATCAATAAAGCCTTAAAACGAGTAATATGCAAGACTGATGTTTACATCTTCCTGCCAAGCGACCTCTCCTTCATCCTCCCAAGTTGACTCAGAACATCTATTCCACTTCTACATGCACCTGGAATGAGATCTTTCTCCAGTGCAGATGTGTGTAAAACTTGCATGTTTGTGTACGCAAGTATACTCGCGCGCATGTGCCTGTCATGTCCATATAAGGGTGCTCCATCCTTGCGTCTGAGCAGAATTGGCAGTGTTATGAAACGCTATCCCCGACGCCCGACCTGCGCACAGATTGCTCCGCATGCCAGCTCATCACAGCGGGTGTGTTTCTTGTTTGCGCGACTGTGTGTGTGTGTGTGTGTGTGTGTGTGTGTGTGTGTGCGTACGGTTTCTGATTACCCGGTACAAGGTTCACTAGCTCTGGCACACGGCCTGAAAGACTACCCAGAGAGATGCGTTATCGTCATAATTGACATTGATTACTTCATGATGGCAGTGCTGTGAAATACTGGCCATGTTGCAAACGTCATCGTTTGATCTGAATGGCACTTTTCCTCTTCAATGTTCGCTGCATTCTAGCACACTCAATTTTATTTACGTTTGCTCTGTTTTATAGAAATGATAAACCACAAAAAACACTTATTTTGTTGTCAGCTACTGGGGTGTTTTCAACCCAGAACGTTTCCCAATTTCATGCTAGTCATCCGCTTCAGCACCACTTAATCCGAATGTAGTTCCTTTTTGTCAGCGCATTTGAATATGCTGCCCCCTACACTTGGAATACATTACAAAGGAAACTGATGTCTTCAGCTGATTCAGTTATCTGATTGATAACGAATTCACAACATGGCAATTAAAACTATTGGTCATTGTCTCTGTGCTTCATCTCACTTGGATGGCTATTGACAAGCAGTTTAGAAAATATCTGAACTGTATGCTTGTGTGTATGCAAATGTTCATGTTATCTACGCTTGTAACTTGTATCAATGTATAATTGTTTTTGCTGCCCTATTGGCTAGGTCACTTTCATAAAAGTCTTTTAATCTTTTTTTAATCTTAATAAAAAGAGTTTTCACCTGGTTGAAATAAAGGCTAATTTCTAATAAAGCGTGCCTCGTTTATCCAAGCACGTTGACTCAGAAAACACTCTTCTTCCAAGAAACGAGGGCGGGAGGAACAGAGAGCTGCACAGCTATGTGCACTTAACTGGTGGTCGCCCAATGTAAGCATTGTAGTGTTTGTTCTACTGTGTGTGTGGTGGGGGTTGGGTGTGTGTGTGTGTGTGTGTGTGTGTGTGTGTGTGTGTGGTGGTGGTGGGGGGGGGGGGGGGGGTTAATATAAAGTGCCATGCACAACACCACCACAAAATTTATTTTAAAAA